>VWZT01015013.1:249647-279717 GCA_013397055.1 Pachycephala philippinensis
GCCCGAGAGGCCCAGACTGTCCCTGTGCTGGCCCCCAGAGAAGTGAGGAGCCCAGACTGTCCCTGTGCTGTCCCCCAGGGAAGTGAGGAGCCCAGACTGTCCCTGTGCTGTCCCCAGGGAAGTGAGGAGCCCAGACTGTCCCTGTGCTGTCCCCCAGCTGCCTCCCGCTGGTCAGCACCACACGCCAGCCTACCTGTGCCTCTGGCAGCAGCCTGCTGCACGCTCTGCAAAGGCTCCTTGGTCCTCGTGGGAAAGGATTTCTTGGTTTCCTGCAAGATAAAAAAAAAAAAGGATGTACTTAATGACAGCAGGAATAAAAAAATAGTTTGGTCAAATCTCTGTTTTCTTCCAACTGGAAGCAATCTAAAAATTAATAATTGCTCATAAATCAAAACTGAGGATTGGCAGTAAAAGAGATTTGCATTTTATTCATTATCACACATCAAGAGTCCCCAGTAAATCATTAACAACACTCTGTCCAGTTGCTTTGTTTTTTTCTCCTCAGTTACACTTTGGGTATTGGAATGTTTTCAAGCCTTAAACAAAACAAAAGTACGCCCACAAAGTACTTCAGTTGTTAAAAATATTTGTGAGTAAAACAGGGTTCGTAAAGAAAATCAAGAGTTTCTACATATTTTCAGTTGCAGTTTTAAAGCACATGTCACTAGTAAGTGTAGAAGTGCATCCTTTTAAGAAAATGCATATTTTATAAATACATTTTGTAAAAGCAGCCATTAAGCATTTTTCTAGCATTGCCTTTATTCTACTTGCTACTTGCTCTTCTAGTTTGGTTTGTTCTTCTCCTGAAGTTAGCTGGGAATAGTAGACATTTTTAGACAATTATTTGAGTAACAATTGGTCTTAAAAACAAGGAATTGTGCTGGGGGAGGTTGTGGCTCTATGGACGAGGTTCTTAAAAATACCTGAGCTGGTGCCTCCCCCCGCTGCTCCCCTCCTCCCTGGCCCCCAAAAGCACCAAGGTGGGTATCTGGGGGGAGATACCCAAGTACTCTGTGGGAACTTGGAGTTTTGGCCTTGTTCAGATATGGAACCAGTAACACCAATTTTATAAAGAAATAAATATCTTCCACTATAAAATAAATACCCAGATATCCATGGTGAATGTGAATGGCTTGCTGTCAATGCAGTTGGACCAGAAGTGTCCCCTCAGCAGCACCTTTAGTGAAGTAAAATAATACTACTTTATAAATAAAATATTTACTAGCAACCCATTGTAATTTGAACTGCTGCTGGTGAGGCAGAGGTGATCTTGAGCCTGTGGCTCACTGCGGGGAGGCTCCTGACACGATTTGCTGCTCTCTGCTGCAGAGAGACAGTGCAGTACAGCAGCACATCCCCACTGGTGCTCCTCGGCCGGGGCAGGACAGCACATCCCTCCTGGGCTGATGGGAGGCAGAGCTGGGTGACCCCATTTCTCCTCTGCTGGAGACCCTGAACTGAAAATTTTTTCCAGGATGGTAAAACCTGCTTTCAGCAGAGTGACCTTTGCTTTGCAGCCTGCTGGTGTCACGCAGGCAGCCCAGAGGAGCAGAGCTGCAGCAGTGCCCCCTCGGTTTGCTTTCGCCCATTTTGGTCCGGGGCACAACGCCCTGCGCTCCCAAAGGAGCTGTGCAGCGCCAGGCTTTCCAGGCTGAGGACACTGTACAAGGAGCATGATATTATATTTCTTCCCACTGTGGTGGACGAGTCTCAGAGCGTGAATTTTGGATTTACTTGGCAGAACTGAGCAGAGATAGTTTTATGCTGCTCAGGTTTGTCCAGATTATCTGGATAAACATGTTTTTCCATCTTCATTTAGCACCTGTACATCTCTGAACCCCAGAGTTTCATGTTTCTTTCTTGGAGAGCTTGTGCTTTATAAGAGCTAAGAATCACTAGAAACCAACTGCAAGTTCCTGAGGCACTTCCATATATTAAAATTTCCATTTGTAAGCATCTTGTTGAAACAAAGCCAAGTGAACTCAGCTGAGAGTTCTACAAACCCAGCATACATCAGGACAGCTCTTCTGGTTAGTGGGCTCCCCAGAGTCCTTCGAGAAGGCAGAAATCAGTAAGTTGACTCTCAAGTAATGATTTTAACATTAAGACATTTATGTTACTTATAAAGCATCCAGTCCTAATACAACCCAAATCACCTCCATTCATTCAAGAAAAAATAAATGTACAAACTGAGATAATAATGTGCACTTCCATCCCTTCTGCTCTATGCTGGGAAGCAGAGGGGGAGAAATACAGACAGGCATTAGCAATCCCTCTTGACAAAGTATGGAAATTACCCATCTCATTATGTGAGGATGAAAACCTGTCATTTATTTTTACCCACAGAGTTTAGAAAGGGCCGAATTTGTGGAAGCTGGTCAATTTTAGTGTGAGTACCACTGCCACTTTTTTTTTTAATACCGATACTGTTTTGCCAAAACTGCCGTTTCCAATACATAAAATAACATATCTATTTAAGAGTAGCTAAAACCTGGTGAGAGATCTGTTAATCCAAATATTTCTTGACTTGTTTCAAGGCCTATAAGTGCTGCCTGAGTATGAAAACAAAAAATAATCCCAGATACTATTAAGGCCATTGACTGATGAGATGCAGATCCCCACGTACACTGGAATGCTAATCTCCCTAGCTAAAAAATAGGGGGTAGCTCTGTACCCGATTTTCTTGTAGAAACAATGACTCTTGATACACATTTTAGGTATGGAAGTTTGTGTTTTCACAGGTCACTTGCAGTGACATCATCCTGACCTACAAGTACAAATATAGCTAAGGACACAAAAATTCTTGGCTTTGAGCTGACTTGGCAACGTGCATAAGTGATTTCATGTAGCTTTGATGTTTGCTGTGTTGTGTTTTCTGGAAAATGGTTTTATTTCTTATCTTCTAGTTCTTTAGGCAGATTGTTCATATGGAATTTAGGAATAAAAAAAGGGAGGAAAGAAAAGGGAGGGTGCAAATGAATTTTAATTATATTTACTACAAGCAAGAAAATGTACTATATCAGGGATATTTTATGTCAGGCTTCAGCCCAGAGAGAATTTTTATAGCTTAGTAGTTGTAAAACCTCTAAAAGAAGACACCATTATGATGAAAGGAGCATTTTCTTACATGTACGTGCTGTGTCTTTCCAACATCTTGGTGCATTTCAGATTTTTATCTGTAAAACTGTCAGGAGCCCCATTTTAACTCATCAATTTGATTTTTACCAGCTACACCTGCTCATAAGACGCTTCCCTCCAGTGAAAACTAGAAACAGAGCTACTTGTGGGTGACATTTAGAAGTGACTGGGGGTGGGGAGATGGTAAAAAATAAATAAAGAGGAATAGCAAACAACTACACAAAAGCCCTCATCCTCTAAAAACAGCAACATGCATAGCTATAGAAAAAAAAGTACAGAATGCAATTTTTAACTGCTAAAACAACTTTTTCTACACGTGCTATTTTCCTCATCTATTTTTATCACAGGCTTCCAGACTGACATGCCTCTTGGCTTCCTTGACCATATGGATCTGCCAAGTGGTATGAATACTGTAGGGATAGCCTGCAGAAATATCCCAGCAAGGTGTCTCATTTGGCAAGGGTTGATTCAGACTTCCAGACACTTTAAGTAACGGGTTTAAGGGGTTCTAGCATTGTAGCTTTCCTCACTAAATTTGTGGGGTAAATTTTTGCCAACCATTTGCAGATGAAAACCCTGTTTTCCTGAAAAAGAAGTGGGATAAGCCTTTGAAAATAAAATGTTAAGAACATAGAAGCTTTTTGTTATCTGAAGCAGTGGCTTTGATTTTTAAAAAAAGATACCCTTTTATAAAAGGATAAAAGGAAATTAGAAGTGACTCATCATGTATATTTCATGCCTAAGAGCTAGTGTTTGACTTTACATCAACAGGACTTAAAATATGATCTTCCATTGAAATTAATGTGTCCTGTGTTAGGCAACAGAAGGACTCCTACTGACAGCAAAGGATGGTGACAAAATACAGCTTCCTTAGTAGTAAGCATTATCCTCTGCACTGTACCAGTTTGAAACTCTCAACTGGAAACCATAAAACCATCTTAAGTAAAGGTAAATTTAACTGTATGCCTTTGTATTCTAATATTTTTCTTGTCGGAAGCAATTTCACTGAAGTTCACTTATTTCCAGCTTTTTTCAGTTTTAAAATCTTCTTTACTCATTTTACTGGTGCTGGGTTTTGGATTACTTCAGCCACTGTGAGCTTCAGTGCAAGGCTCTTTGTCCCTAGTGACAAAACAGGTTTCAGATAATGGGACATTATCCATCTTTTCTTGGGTACAGTTTTGGGGCATACGAGAATACACTGAAAGCATATTTTAGACCACCTAGCTGGAAAGTACCGGCTAGGATACGTATATAGAATACATAACAGGGTTTGCATATTAAAATATACTATTTTAGCTTTATGCATGTCATGGATTATTTGTAAATAATTGAAAAGGACAGAAGACTATTATTGACTTATCTTTCCACAGTCCTCCATAACTGCACCATCATTACTTGCAGCACTCGAACATTAGCTAAGCATCATCAATCATGAACTTCAAGTTTTATAAGTTTAAAAACAGGTCTCCAAAAACACTATAACAGTTGTTCTTCCTTTGTTAATCAGAGAAGGTGGAGGTTTCAGCATAACATTTTGTGAGATTTTGAGTCTTAACAGAAAGTACACCATTTTTCAGTGTTAAACAGTGGACTGATACCTGAAATGCAAAATGGGGTTTGTTTGAGTTTTTTGAAGCCATATACACAATTGTTTCCCCACTTCTACAAGTCCTCAGCTGGTGTGAAGTGGTGTGTGTGCATTGAATGGGATGATGGGGCAGGCAGCTCTCCTACATCTGCCACTGGTGCAGTCCATGCACCCTCCTGGGTGCCAGCCCCTCTCTCCTGTCTTGGAAATGGTGGAGAAAGCAAAGGCTGAAGAGAGGAATGGGGAGTTTCTCAGAAACTCCCAAAGAACAGAAGAGCCTGCCTGCCTGTATCTCTGTCTTGTCACACCTTAAATGCTCTGTACCTTGAGAAGCCACCAGGGCTGATGGGTTTGTTCTTACATAGACTTCTGCTACATTTTTGGTTAACATTATTTTTGGAAATGGTACTGACCACACAGACCTCATATGTGAACTTTAGATGGGTACAGGTAAATTGTTTTCTACATGTTTTCTAAGTTTAAAGAGCTCAGCAGTAGGATGGGAGAAGGGTGTGTTTGAATGTGGATTGCTTGATGAGGACTCACTCACCATGCTGCTTTTCCCAGGTGCCCGCTCTCTAGGACAGTAAACACATTGCAGGAGCTCAGAGAAAGTAAGCACAGCCCTTTTACAGGCAGTGTTTGGCTCTCCCAATCAATAACTATCTGGCCAAGGATTTGAAGTAAGTTGTTCTGGTGATTGTATCTTGTCAAGGGCCTTGTACTACTAAGTGATGGGTTTGGAATGATAAAACTGTGCATAAGAGCAGAAACAAAAAATGGAAAGCAGCAGGCCACCCCTGAATTTTACCTTAGTATCAGGGGATTTTTTCAGTTCCCATCCTCAAGGTCATTGCACCTCTACTAATGCAACCATCAACATCCTCCTCCTGCCAGGCCAGTTCTCATAAGTCCAGAAGAAGATTTATAGGAGCTGACCAAATAAAAATAAAGTTCTTCACAGATTATTACAGAGATGAACGGCACCTGTGCCTGTGATGATCTGTTTTAACACTTTCTTGATGACACCACCAGGAGTGGTGACAGGAGTTGAGAGAAGTTCATGTAAGCCACAGGTGGTTTTTTTGTCTTTCACCCTAGCCAGCCACCAAGGCTGCAAAAGGCAGGTGTAAGGGCAATGCTGAGCAAGCCTTTGCTGTCACTGCTTTACTCTGAGTTAGTAATTGTTTTGTTGATAATTATGAGCTGTATAAACTCTCACAGGAAAAGCAGAACAAGTTTACTTTTACAGTGATGAAATAAATCATAAATTGGAAACACTTTGGAATTCAGAATTATCCCTCCTAAGCAAGGATCAGGTGTACAGCATTTTGCTGAAAAATGTGTGAGCATTGGCAGTGCAGCAAAGGGCAGCTGCTGAAGAAGAGGGCAATAAACCTCCTGATCTGAGCTAGTGAGGAGCCTACAGGGGAATGCTGGGCTTGGTGGCAGACCCTGCCCTGTATCCTACACACACCAGAGTGTTCCAGGAGGTGTTGCAGCCCCCTAAGCAACCCGTGCACATGCAGAGAGGCATAAAGCAATGTTGCATATCAGAAGATGGTTGGAACTTGGAGGATTCCTACTTGGAACTTGAAGGATTCTTGGATAATTTGTTTCCACTAGAAATCAGCTTTCTGCCATATAAGAAAAGATTCTAGCAGTATTGTCACAGAGACTTTGTTAGAAGACATTAATGGGCCCATGAACACCCGAGACAGAGGAACTTGTAATTGAGCCTACAATACCACTGTACCTGACAACACAGAAACTTAATTCAAGCCTGCACTTTGGAGATCATATACCAGGTAGCTGGGTTCAGTTATTATTAGCTTTAATTGCTTACAGTTTTCTGACCTAGGTTTCTTAATGCTTTATACAGAAAAGCAGTACAGAAAGTAAGTACAACAAAATACAGGCACACTTTACAGGTAATTTACAGAACTTTAAGCTAATGAGAAATGAGAGTCCATTCCTACAATATCTGTGTCTCAGTGCCTTATTCTGCAATCAGTGAAACTCACAGGCATTGAGAAGCCATAGAAAAGAGCTATTTTCTGATTTGGTTTGGGTTTTTGGTGGAATGTTTTTAGCTTTTCCAAGTTTGATGAGTCAGGTTTCAGCTATTTTTTTAATATAATTTTCTTTGCTAATTGTATGTGCAAGGGTCACAGAACTAAGGTTGTAAAAAAAAAATCTAATTTTAACCTGCAGTTGATTTATGAAATGACACTGAGTTCCTTGAGTTTGGGAAAATAACATATACCACTAATAATCTCTGGGAACTGATTTAACACCGTATTCTATTGCAGTGCTAGGAAGAAGCCAAGGACTTGTAACAATCTGTCATTTGCAGTGACATTTTTATTACTCTTTCAGAAATGCTGTGCTTTAATTGTCTCCCTGCTTCAAATCAACTGCTTAGTTTGCTTTAACAGTATTTTTTTCACTATAGTTACCATTGCCCTTGCTATAAGAAACTTAAACTCTCTGTATATTTCTGGCATGGTAACTGCCAACAGGAACAGGAGCAGAGAACCTACCCGTGTCCTTCTAATTTAAGAGAGTGAAAATGCTACTGATTGCAAGTCACATTTTCATGGAGTTCACACCAAATTCCTTGTAGACCTGCATCGCAGGCAATTCCCGCTTGATTCACTAGGATTGACCTGAGAGAAAATCCATCAAAATAATATACCATTTTTTTTCAGTATTATGGAGTTTGCAACAAGCTGCCCAATGGAGAAATAGCTTTGCTTTCAACTATTATAAAGAAACTGCAAGCTCTTAATTTAGTAGCAATGTCGCTAGTGCTTTAGCATCTTCTGCAGTGTGCCTCCAACTGATGAACTGAAGCACAACTATAAATAACGATGATGTCTTTGTCAGCTTGTGAGAAAAAAGGGCTGGATCTTGGTTTTGTTTTTTAGGTTGTTTTTTTTTTCACATTTCCTGGAAGTACATGTAGTAAGATATCTCTGATCTCTTCTTTTTCTTAATACCTAGATTTATCTCTTTGATGGGTTGCTGAATCAAACCACTGATTTGTTGCCTGCCATTCAGTAGCAAAGCTCAGTGACCCATGGGAACACAGCAATAAGGTTGTATTGTATACAACGGGCACCCCAAAGTTTAATGATTGCATTAAGTTCTCAGCTTTACAGTTCAGAACTTTGAGGTGCTGTTCACCTTCCAAGTGAGAGGCAATTTCCCTCCACCCCAAACTGGACTTGGCTGAACCTGGCCAAACTGCATTCTCTGACCTCTGGTCTCTGTGCATCCCCTGTGCATCTCAGTGGTGGGAGATCCTTTCCCAGCATCCCAAATCCTTGGGATCCCAAATCCTTTCACAGTTGGGCAGCTCTGTCAGCACTCTATATTTGATAACTAAGTTGCCCAAGGAGCAAATGGCTTTGTTCATTTGGGTGTACCAGCTCTGTATTTTAAGAGAGTACCAGCCAGAAAAGAATGAAGTTTCACAAATCCCCAGACTGGGGACTCAATGCATTGACGAAGAGGAGGGACTTGATGCCAGCTGTGGCAGCATAGCTGGTCTGCATGCTCAGAGGTTTTAACGGAGCAGATGAAATCCATCCTGGATTCTGAATCACATATGCATTCAGGCAAATGACGATTGGAAAAAAAAAAGGAGTTAATTTTCAGGGCTTGCATGCCTTCAGATTTGTTTGCTTGAGTATATTTTTGGAGGGTAATGTTAGATGCTAAGGGAAAGTTACAGCAAAGCTTGTGACTAATGGATAAGATGCAGTATGCTCTGTGATGCTATGAGAAAAATGCTGATGCAGTTAACTGATATCAGAGAGATAAAATAGCACCAGCATAAAAAAGAAAAGCCAAACTGAAAGATTTTGTCAAGTTTTTGACATCCTACCTTGGTATCATTTTAGAGGATGTTTCTAATTAGTAGCCACACAAATAATTGCTGATTAAAGTGTCATACAACTCAATTAATGAGGTGAAGGAAAAATAGGAACATTTTCATTTTAATGAGATGTCTGCTCTCTCCTCCTCCCTACTATGCATCTTAATGTACCTTGCTGTCTGCACTGACTTGGGGCTCCAAGGCTTTGTCATTTCTTGGCAATTCCATTCTCTAATTTCTTCTGACACATGGTGCTTAAATCCACACGAAATGTGAGGTGAAGCAGAGAGGATTCCTGCAGACTGCCATGCCATAAGAGGAGCACTCATTTGCATTATTCATTAGATAAATGCACTGATTTGCATCTTATTCTGGTCTCCTCCATTTCCAGGAAGGGGATGAAACAATTCACAAACTGCTGTATTTTTGAATGATATTAATAGTGTTCATTTGGGATTAAGTCTCCATTGTCTGCTGCCCTGTATTTTGTCCCACATTTACCTTAAATACCTACAGAAATTACATCGTTTTGTTCTTTTAATAGTGAACTGTGCCTATTTACTGCATAGTAAAAGGGTGCTAATTTGTTTATCACTGTAATTTTGAAAGTATTTATCAAAGCCATAATTCAATACTTGATCATTATTTGTGATTGTAATAATGTTTTTCCCTGTTCTGAGGTTATGGTTCAAAAGCAAAAGCTTGTAAATCAACTGCGGTGATCTGACAGTATCTATAATTTTTTTGCCATTCAGTATTCTTGAACAGTAAGCTTTTAAGAACTGCGTGCCCTCTGTTAACTAGCGTGTTAATGCAGTAAAGTTGCGAGACAGTATAGCCCTGGATAACTATCAACATTGTTTCTCTCTTTTCTAAGCTTTATAAACCCATTTACATTATGCTTAGCATTAATATTTGATTCAGAAATCTATACTGTAAAAAGGAGGGGATATCGCTGTTCTGTCCACAGGGTATTGGGGGAGGAAGTTTAATTTTGCAGGATGGGGGTTAGCAGTACTGAGCTCTTTCATCCTATTACTAAACATAGGATACTCTCTGAGGAAATTGGGAGTTTTAAGGGACTTAAACTGGTATCATTATTGCATCAATGCTTTTTGAGAAAACCTACATGGTAAACACCTTCAAGTGCTACTGCAACCAAGAGCCATTCCCTGAGCCATCATTTACCTCCAAGGACAGCAAATTGCAAAAATAAATAGTGGTTTATTAGCTCAGTAGGTCAGAGCATGGTGCTGATAACACCAAGGTTGTGGGTTCAGTCCCCATATGGACCATTCACTTAAGAGCTGGACTCAATGATCCTAGTGGGTCCCTTTCAACTCAGAATATTCTGTGATTCTGTGACTTTCAAAGCCCTTAGTTACACCTGATGCTGCACTGGGCTATATATTGCCCAAAACTAAGCAAAGACATTGCCACCATTTTAAATAGCTTAGACCATAATTGAAACACAGATGCCAAAAGCAATTAAAAAGTGGGGCTCTGAAGGCTGACTTAGGCATGTGTTAAGGCTGATGATTGTGCAGTCTTCTTGTTGAAATTGTGGCATGGCTCTCTCGCTGATGCTGAAGCTCTCCGATTTCTTGAGGGTGCCATGCTAGACAAATTCACTTACTGAATTAGAAGGTGGGGAAGGCAATGGCCCTGAGGAACTGTTAGTCAGGACACTTCATCTGTAAGCAGGGTTGTGGCAGAAAATACAATTCAAATGGCATATGGAAATGAAACCAGTTTATACTAGGACCCTGCCTAATACACAACTTAATTATAATTGAGTTTGCCACAAGTTAGTGACAGCTGAATCTAAACAAATCACCTAGGTAATGTGCTGATTGCACTAACAGCAGTTGTTGTCAGGGGTGGAAGATGCCATATGGCTCTTCTTCTCTACCCAGGTCAAAATATCATTAGGAAGAAGCTTAACTACATGGACACAAATGAGGAATTAGCCAGTCTGGCTTTCCTCCAGCCTGCGGTGTGCATACACATCCCAGGGTCTGGCCATTCCCAGGCACAGTGAGGGGCTACCCAGATTTTTCCAGAATGTACTGAGTGGAGGAGTATCCTGGTACTTGAGGACAAACAAAGGCAGCTGGTGCTCAGTTGCATTGCTCAGGCACAGCTTAGCTCTCCGAGACATGCCCAGATTATGTTTGGGCACTTGGTGAAAGGAAAATAAAGTGTAAGTGACACGGAATGCAAAGCGGGGCAGGGGAACGTAAGGGCTGGATGACGCACGAGCCAGCCCTGCACCAGGCAAGGTCGGGCTCAGCCACAGGGAGGGCTTCCTGTGCCAATGAGGACACGAGTCAAAATCCCATGCAGTGCATTTGGTACAAGCCTTCTAAAGTTTGTACAGCCTTTTGATTTCGTGAACAGACAAAACTATAGAAATTTTGCAGTGCCATGACCAAGGTGTTATCTCTCACATTCGCTTTTGATTTCAGAATCTTGTCCATTTACAAATATCAAATGCTAAAACCAGTCACTAATAATAACGCAGGAGCTCGTGCTCCTGCAAGAGCCGCAGAGCCTGGTTGCACCACCACTTTGAAATGAACTTTTAGCGTGTCTGTTCTAAACTGTGTGATGCTTTTCTAGGTTGCACCAGGCTGAAGTGCAGCAGAAGTACAGTTTATGCTATGTTAAATTGTTATTAACTACAAAATGTCATCCAAAGTATAATGTTCTGCCAGTTTGAATTATATATTTTAGTTACGCTTTTTGCTTTGGAAAATACACATTTGAAATTTTTAAGCATGCCAAGTAGGCCAGATGCTGCCCTTCAGAAATAAAAATTGCCTTAACTGATTCTATGACGATTTGGGTTGTAGAAGAGCCGTAAAATTTCTTGCAGACTTAAAATATCTTTCCTTGAACACTGGTCCCGCTGTGCTGATCTTGCTGTCAGCAAGGGTTTGCAGATCCTCAGTTATGAAACACCTTGTCACCACTCACCCAGCAGCCTGCTCCTGCTTTGCTGTGAAGTTTGTCAAAGCACTTTGTCCAGATTTTGAACTATAGAATGTATTTTCTAATGATTTTTTAGGAAAATGGTTGTGGACAGTCCTGTGATAAAACTCAGGGTAGCTATTCTGATAGGTGTTGCAGAAAAGGTGGATAATTCATTATGCAGAAGCTTTTAAGGCTAGAAAAACAATATCTACCCTTAAAAATGTCCTTGTCTAGTGCTAAGTGAGGAGAGCAGCTGTTCAAAATTTATTTTTATCACCACTCTTCAATGGATATTAGACCTCTTTCTCTTTGGGGGCTTGCCACAGTGTCCCTGACGAATTTACTGCACAGCTCTGCCTCATTCATTACAAAACACCTATTTTATCTGCCATGGGCTTCTCTGCACCGCCAGCGGCACCTCTGAGTCTGGAGCGAGCCTACTGAAGTCACTGTGGAAGCACGTAGACCCTGGTTTGGTTTCTCCATGCTGCCTTCACCATGTTAAGTAGACCAAAAAAAACCAACCAGGCTTTAGGATGGAGTAGAGGATTTTTACTGGCACAGGAAAAATTCCTCCAGTGGCAGAGGATTGGCAAAATCAGCTCAACGCCATCTGCTCTTTGATCCTCCCCCTATTTCAGAAGCTTATTCAGGAGATGGACCATGCCAGCAGCTGGAGGACATGGAGCAGACCTGAGAAAAACTGTTCCAAACAGTCAGAAAGCTGGGGATTGTGTAACCAACACAAGCTAGAGCAGCCTTTAGGATGCTCTAAATTAGGCCTAGAGTTCTTCCAAGTCTTAATCGGGATGAAATGCTCTTTAGGACTACTTTTCTCCCTCTTCATTTGTGATGAGCATAAACTAGAAACCAAAATACCAGAATTTGCTCACTCTGTAGGTAACAATTTCTACAGTATGTTCATAAATTTAAAAAGTGAAGCTGTTTCAAATAAGCTTCAAGAATGACAACTGAAATAAAAATTTCAAAACCAGATAGAATAGAATCATAGAATCACTAAGGCTAGAAAAGACCTCCAAGATAATTGAGGCCAACCTATTACCAAACACCACTTTGTCAACTAAATCATGGCAGTAAGTGCCACATCCAGTTGTTTCTGCAATACCTCCAGGAATGGTGACTCCACCAGCTCCCCGGGTAGCCCTTTCCAATGCTTAACCACCCTTTCAGAGAAGAAATTCTTCCTGATGTCCAGCCTGAACCTCCCCTGGCACAGCTTGAAGCCATTTTGTCTCAGCCTGGTTGCCTGGGAGGGAGGCCAACCTCCACCCAACTACAACCTCCTTTCAGGTTCTCTTAGAGAAGGCAAAAGGTCTTCCCTCAGCCTCCTTTTCTTCAGGCTAATCACCCCCAGCTCCCTCAGCTGCTCCTCATAGAACTTAGTCTCTAGACCTTTCTCCAACTTTGTTGCCTTTCTCTGAATGTGTTCCAGCTCCTCAAAGTCTTTCTTGAAGTGAGGGGCCCAGAACTGGACAGAGATCTTAAGTGCTTCTTGGTACTACAAGAACAAGTCATTTGCAGCACAGAAAACTTTACATGATGCAGCCCTTCTAATGTGCCTCACTAATTACAGAAAGCTGATCCTCATTTGTTCATCCCTCATGTGTGAAATTCTGAGAGCTGAATCAAATTAAGTTCCAAGTATATTTTCAGTTTATGTTGAGATGCCACTATTTCAGCAAAAAGAGAAAAGGAATATTGCTTTCCTTCAAGCAGTTCGAACAACAGTGCAAGGAGCTTACATCTGCTACAAGAGGAAAACGCTATCTTTATGCATTTTTGTAAAGCAGCCAATGGCTAATGGACAGGAAGTCTTTCCGAAAGTTTTGCAAATCTACATAATGTTCCTGAGGACTGGAGTGTGCATTCGAATCACAGATTTAACAGAGAGGAGAAAAGCGGGGGCATTTGTGCAGCCACATAGCTCACTGTTGGCTATGTATCTGAGAAGGATCAAAATCACAAGTCTTGCCAGCTAAGAATAGCATTATTTTAAGTTTAAAATACTCCCTTTATGATGTTTCTTTTCAGTTCATAGCACGTAAATCAGTGCTGCTTCCTGCCCTTCACAGCAGACCTAAGCATTTGTAGGTGTTGTGCCATGATAAATGGGGATATCTGTGACTGCACGGGGTTGGTCCCTTCTCCAGAGCAATGACTCACATGTAACCAGGGTGTCCCACAGAAATCCCATGTAGGCATGAACTAATCTAAATTGCGAGGACCAGAAATAAACATGTACTGTGGTAGCTGATTACACTACAGCTTCTTACCTTGGCTGAAGCACGGAGTAGTAAGACTGCTCCTGAGAAATGCAGTCTCTGATGGACTTTCATTGCACTTAATATTTGTGTTGTGGAGCAAATGCCTCATGGAGTACTCTCTAAAACCTGAAGACCTCTGACTCAAATAACATGATTTATACATGATCTTCCTGTTCTTCTGCAGTGCCTGTGACAATCCCTGCACTTTCAGTACTGTGCTCTGAACAGGAGCCAGCACCTGCACCTCAGCTCACGCCAGTTCTGTGGATGAGCAATCAACTTCCCACAGTAGTGCATTGCTTCTAAATGCTTTAGTGTGCAAGCTCCTATTGAATACTGTGATTAAGGATTCTCCCAGAGGAAAATTAATATAAGAAAATTATAGAAAACTATACTTCATGTTTCCTTTTCTATCTCACTGTTCACTCCAGGTACCTTCAGAAGAATTAAGTATATTTTTTTAGTGCTTTAGAAGCTATACAGGAGATCACAAAGCATTAAAGTTCCTGCTTTCATACGGAATTCTGAAAAGTCAGTCACAGTGGTAGCTTTCAAGGAATAGCACTTATTTGCCATGCCAGCTAATATAGGAGATTACTGCTATAACTCAAGCATTCCAGTTAAATGTTTGGTTTTTTTAAAAGCTGATGGTGCTATAACAGCAATTTAATCTATTTGCATCTATCATGTCTCAATACGTCTCCTTCTTCAGCCAAGCAGTCCAGATTTTCTTTGTCTAAAAACCTTTCCATGATTCTCATCCTTTCTTTGTCACAAGGTAATCAGAGTCCTCTGAACATCAAATAGTGTGAGAACAACAGCAGTAACAATGTCTAAAAAAGTTGTGGGAGTCTGCAGGGGAAGTCAGGCGGAGAGTAATATCACACTCTGCGTTGGCACTTAATGATGCATCATTTCCATAAACTTCGTGAAGATGGGGGTTTAACTGGTTCCCAAGTGAGCATTTTCTATGCCGTCCCTGTAAAAATATTTATACAACTGTATTATTTAGGGTAGCATGTATTTTATGAGCGCTTCTTGTGCTGACTGCATGCTGTCCAAATATCTTGGTGATCCCCTACCCCAAATGCAAGCTCTCTTTTTATGGACAAGTTGTGAAGTACAGGCAAGTAAGGAATCAACGCTAGCCAGCATGAAAGATACTAGTTGTAACTGAGCACACAATTAATATTTAGTACCATATTTCCACTTGCTGAAAGTCATTGCTGAAAAAGAGAGGCCCCTTTAAGGAGATTCATTATCTCATTTCACTGATTTTTATGGAGAACTCCTCCCAAGTGTGAAAAACAGCACAGAAGAAAGTGCGAGGGTTCCTGCATAATAAAAAAAGTAAAGTAAGTAAAAAACAAATAGGTAAGGAGTAAAGGCTCTTATCCCCAAGCAGTGATATGAGGGCAGCACTGACATTCTGAAATCAAACTAGAGATGATTGTGGAGGAGGCTGGGGGGCAGGAAGAGGCAGTGAAGGGTTTTGAAAGTGAGGGCTGATGGTTGATGAGAAGGAGTAGCTGATGCTAGAGTGCAACAAGAGCATGCAATGAGCTAGAAAAAATGATCTGAGGAGAAGCATTCTGGATTTCTGGATGGTTATCAGCAGGGCTAGATTGCATTTGTCAAGGCCAGAAAAAAAGGTTGTTGCTGTAATCAAAACACGGTATGGGAAGAGCCTCAATGAGAGTTTAACTAGGAAGATGGATAGGAAAGACTGTATCGCAGTGATATGATAGTGATGTAGCATGGAAGCCATAAATCATCTGGCAGAGCCAGTCCACTGTCAGCAAGGCCAATTAGCCCATGATGAGCACTGCACTGCCAAAGCGAGGCGTCTGCTACCTAAGCTATCGGGTTTTTAGCTATCACAAGAACATCTAAACAACAGATTTATAGCTAGCTCAGTTCTCTGCTCTGTGCAACTAAATACAGTGGAAACATATTTAGCCTAAGTGTGACTTTCCAAATTAATCCACCTGACAGGCGGGAGGTACAGCAGATCCTGCTCGCTTTAAGTCATTCTTTGCAGAATGCTTCCTGCAATCACAGTTCCCCTTCTTTGCAGTCCTGCTTTTGACTCACGGTTTTTAACTTCAGTCACTTACAGCCTCTCTCCTCTTGCTGATCAATTTCCCTGCAGCAACCCCATTTCCCCCCTCAGCACCTCGAGTTTAAAACTGAGAGTCCAGTTCTGCTTTGTCTTCCTTGTCACGACAAACAGTGCTTGTCGTGACAAACAGACACTCAGCAATGACGTGCACTGGGAGGAGCAACACACCCAAAGGAACAGACATCTTCTGGATCTGTCTTTTTGCTGTGTTTCTCCTAAGCAGCATATTGTCATTTCTCTTGCCTCAGCATGTCAGGTTTGCCACGGCTTTATTCAGGGCAATTAAGCATATGGAGATTTCAGATGCCTACTTCCCAAAGGATGTACTGGTCATTCCGAGACATACCTGCCTTAGAGTCATTTGGCAGTTCCAGGCTGCACTGGTACAGGATGCACACATTCCTTCATAGGCCCAAAACATTCAGTGCGTTTATGGTCAAGAATTTTATATATGTGATAATATTTGAGAACTGTCTAATGGTGCTAAATGGTAAACACAGGCATTCTGGATAGGGGAAAATATGGAATCCAAAATGCTGCTAAAAATGGTGTCAAAAAACCTGGAAAATTCATGCTGTGGTACTTTGAATCTGATTACCATCAGTATAGTGCAGTATTTTTTCTGAATGACCAGGATACAAAATTATCTTTAAAAGTATTTCATATGCTTGGGATGACATTTTCATAGCTATTAATCGTGTAACTTCCAGATGTTAAGCCTTTGAAGCAAAAAATTAAAACAAGTGTAATGTGCTTGACTGCATAAAAAAAGATGTAGCTAAACACCTGCATGAACATGCTCAAACATTATCAGTCAGTGAGTTTTTGAGAAACTAGAGCTACATTTACTATGAAGCACCTGTCCATAGAATAAGAAATTTAATGGCTGAGACACAAATAAAATTTAGGCGCAAGCTTCAAGCCATTCCTCAGCAGCTCAGAAGGTTTGTGTTTTTGTGGCTGGGGCCCATGGAAAACATTCTGGTCAGTGTTAGCCAAGCCAGAGGCCATCACTGTATTCATCAGCAGTGCTGTGGAACACTGAAATCCTGGCTGCTGCCCAAGCACTGGTCCTACACCAACCCAAACTCCCAGGCTATGGAGCTCGAGGTTTGATAGAAATGTCAATACTACATTGCTGTGACTGCACTATTCCTGTGCATTTTGGATTCTGCTTCCCCCAGTATTTACCCTGCTTCCCTAATTTCTGCTGACTTCATCCACATAGATTTCAACCTCTAAAGCACTTGCTTTTTTTACAAATTCACAGATTAATACAGGAAGGGAGTGAAAGAATTCAGCTGCAGAAGGGTAACCTGTTGTGACTGAGTATTGTGAGTGTTAGAGAACATTGGATTTTAATCTAGAATTTGTATTTAGGCTTTTATCTCAATTTATCTGCTTTAGAGCAGCATAAGCATGACTTCCCTAGAGTGATATGAAAGGAACATGCAAGGTATGTTCTCTTAAGCTTTGGCAAAACTCAGGCTGCAGTTGACAAGACAGTGGCTCCTACCTCATGTCCCCAAAGAATGGAAGCAAACCTGTTCCTGCCTCAAAAAAAAAAAAAAATAGTTTAAAAAAAAATAGAGGGTAAGAAAGACCTCTGCTCCTTTCATTTTTCTGCAGATCTGACACTTCGGGATGCTGAACAATTAGTGGTATGTTTATAAAAGTCATTATAAAAAGTGTTGTTTTCAGCAGAACAAACTCAGGGGTCTCACTCATCAATTTTAAATGAGGATAGCAGGACTGCAAGGTCAAAGGTGTGAGCTTATGCTGTTGCTGCTTTGAAAACGCCAAGAGGGATTTTCACCGTAACTCTGCTTCACCTCCTCCATTATCTCTTTAAATTAAAATGGACACCAAAAAGCTATGTTATATGAATTAAGAGAAGGGACTTTGCACTCTGGCTTGATTTGGGATAATTATAATTGTTGGGAAGTATTTTTGCAAGTACACTTTCTGTCCCTAATTAAATCCATGGAAATGCCTCATTTTTTGGTTATTGCCGAGGTGTGTTTCAAACTCACACAGAAATGCACAATTGTAATTTCATTAGAATTCCATTTCTCCAGGCTATACAGGTGCAATGAAAGAAGAGGTAAAATTAATTAAAACTGTGGACATGTTTATACCCACCAGGTGTCATAAAAGGTAGTGGCTCAGACATTTTTCAAGTAATTAAGCAGACAGTTCTGCTTTTTCAGATGAGTTATTGCCCTTCCCTCTTTAATCTATGTAAGAGATTTCATCACAGAGCTATTGTCAGGTGATGGGATTGCTCTTTACAGTCAGCATCCCCCTCACTCTGCCTCTCGTTAATCGAAATCACATCATCGCTGCAGAGAGGCAGTGACATGCGATCGGCACGTTTCCAAAGGCAAGCTTCATGTGCCAAGCTCTGCCCACTATTTAGGCTAAAAAGGGGATAACACAATTTTCAGTTTAACCATATTTGGATTAAATAGCTTGAATGTTCATTCAGGGCACAGCACATCTTCTACACGTAAAGCTCCGTTCTCCTCAGCGAGGGCAGCATTTAATCAGATTCCAATGTGTTGGTGGTGTTTGTGTTATCAAGTTTTTTCATTCCATTTCTATTTTGTCAGGAGTTTTTCTTCTGGCCATGTTGAGATAATCACTAGTTTTCCTGAGGATGTGCAAATTGCCATGGTCACATCCTCAGGCAATATTGTACCTAAGACTGTAATGATGGCATTTCTGAGTTTTTGGCGTAAGTTAGGACCAGAATTTTGTACATTTTCTTTCTCTGCCTTGGCAGTGGATACAAATACGCCTCTTGGCTCCTCTCTTTGGGCTTCCAGTACATAAACACAGCCTCCACATCCTGCCGTGTATCCTGTGTGCACAGCTCTGCCTAGGGGAGGAGCAGGTGCTGAGAGCACCCGTGGGCACAGACACGACCCCACACCTTTGGTACGGAGACCGGGGCCAGCCTGGTTCAGAGAAGGTGACTCCTGGGACAGAACAGCGCTGCCACTGCCCCTCCTGCAGGGAGGAAGAGCTGTGCTAACCCTGTGCTCCCCGCAGCTCTGCTCAGCTCTAGTAACAACCACAGCTGCTCTGCACCTCCAGTACCAGCACTGGCACATGAAACCTGTTTTCCATCCCACAGCCAAGGGAATGGGCTAGAGCCTGCATTCTGTAGCAAGTTCTGCACTGTCTCTCCCAGTCCTGCAGCACTGATGTAAATGGACAACCAAGTCCACCATGTTTTCTGAAGAAAAGTGGTCATTTCTTATTTTTATTTCCTTTTTCAGTTGGTTTCTATTCTGCAATTCCTATTAAGTATTTTCTAATGGGCAATTATTAATTTTTTTTTAATATTGCAAGGAAAAGATTCAGTGTAAAATAGATTGCCCTGTATTTGACAAGGTGGAACATGCTAACTGCATTCGGTTGCAAATGTCCATAAAAATGGACATACCTAAAGCAAAAATAATTCAGAATGACAATATTCACTGCATACTTCCATTCAGAGTTGGTGCCTTCCCTGGGCTTGTTTTTGTTGGTTTTTATTTAATGCTCTGTCTTTATTAACTTATATCATTTTAATTAAATTACCTTTCATAATATTGTAATATTCTCCTGCTTTCAACATTATCCCTTACAAGGTCATCTCTGATACATGACTAATGCATTTGACTAAAATGCACAAATAAAATATGATAGTCACATTAAAGCATATGGGACTGTGCTGAGAATAACAACTCAGTCCAAGCTTTTAACAAAAATTAAAAAAAAAATACAAAACAGTAAAACCTTGGAGATGAAGGATAAAGTCATACACTTCTAGAACCAAATTCAGCTTGTGTATACTTTGTACCTGCTGTTCTGGGGCTGAGTTTGACCTTTTGAGGGTTGAAGATGGGGTTTGAAACAGAGCTGTTGGATTTTTTTTTTTCTTTTCAAGTTTTAAATAGCCATTTTATTCTATTTCAGTACTAAATTCTGCCTTCTGCAACAACCAGCATAAGTCCAGAATACACCTTGACCTAAATGGTGCTTTGTTGCATTTCTGCTTCACATGTTTGTTACCTTTTTTGCAATGCCCAGGCTTTCAGTTAAACATCATGGGATTAAGCTCCATCAGTAATTAATTTTAAATATTGCCTGTTCCACTGATTTACCACATTTCATTAGGTAAAATAACAAATAGAGCCCTTCATTTACTCCTTTTGTGCAAGTCAGACTATGCTGTTGTATTTCTCCCTAAACATGTTCTCATTTTTCCTCCTGTGGCAGTCAGTCCAGACATCAAATCATTTCTATCACATGATCTTAAGTCTTTTCTATTTCTGCAATGTCCTATGTCAGATGAGGAAAGCAAAAATATATTTTAAGATAGGGTACAACAATGATTTATGGAGTGACATCTCAGTATTTCCAATGTTTTTACCCTATTTTTTTTGCATCCTAATGTTATGAATTTTTTTCCCATGGAAGTTTCTGCTCCATACACATTGTGCTGTCTTATATTCTTTTATAGACTTGAAAGAACTTTGGTTTACCACAGAAAATACTTTAAAAAATGTTCAGTAGGCACCAAACTCCTCAAAGCTTAAGCTAAGCTACTTCGAAGGCTTTAAGCAAAATACAATACGAAGATTCTTAAATTTACCTAGGAAGAAGCTTTTCTGAGAAAGTTTTGGCAATTGATATTTTCCATCACTTGCTGGAGGAGCCGTATGCTTTTAATGCCTTGGAAAATAGTTTGCATGGCAGCCAGGTGCTTTCAGAGACCAAGTGCAGTCTCTTACTATTCTTTCATGAAGGAGGGTAACCTTGGATTAATAGAGAGTCCTTTATTACTTAAACTTACCTAGAGTGCCTCACTTGCAAGGTATTAAACACATATTGTTTGAAGAGTTTTTACTTTCACAGTACATATCGTATTTAAATTAGAAAAAAGGGACATTCTGATGGTGGATACTCCAGCACTTGGGACACGCTACTGCAGCTGCCCCTCATGGCAGGCCTGCCTTTTGATTTGGTGTCTCCTGACATGCTGCAGCCTTCCCTGGTGAGCCAGGGGGGCACTGCACACAGCCTCAGAGGCCTTTAGCTTTGAGAATGTGAGAACCAACATTACTGCACAACTGAGACACAGTAATGCCCCTGAGGACATCCTGAACACAGCCACGGCAGTAGCACCAGCTCCAGCAGTGACTCAACATCAAACAACCAGTTTCCTGCCTACCAGCATTCTCCTCTGACCATCACCACTTGCCGAGAGCACTTCCAGCAGACACAGTAACACCCAGCAGAGGTTAGCACACAACACTTTCAACAGGTAACCACGGTGTTAAAAATAAATGTACTGGCTGCCCATAGAACACTATCCATAAATCAACAGCTGCAGAATTCTAGAATAAAAACCATCCAAGTCCTATTCAAGTAACTTGAAACTCACCTTGCTGAGAACTGATTATAAACCATCACAGCCTTCCAACCACTTAGCAACATCTACAGACCACCCTTGACATGCTCACTTAAGCTCTTAGTTAACAACCACCATTACCAACCTTAATTGGTTAAATTTGTGGAGCTTTTCAAACAGAAGAATCATCCACATCTAATTATCACCTAATTTCTGAAAGCTGGGTCCATGGTGAGGCAAAGCTTTCACCACTATTTTCAAAAGAAGTCAACCTAAAAAATAAAAAAATGGAATTAAAAAAATGTAATACATGTTACAATACACACACTTTAATTAATCAGAAATGGAGTAGTCCATCAGTATTGTGTTTTTATATGATGAAAATGTATTATTGCACTGCATTTTTAGACTTATGTTTTTAGAAGAAACAGTCTAGTGTGGAGATTACATAGGATTTGAAGAATGCGATAGTCCTTTTAAAATGTGAAACTGGAAGCAGAATGGTAGCACCTGAGAAAGATGTAGGTGGATAAAACTTCAATAAATAAATCAAGCAGAGCAAATCCACTCCAGATAGCCACCTTGGATATCTGGAGTGTGTGATGATGCTTTCTCAGTAGAGATACTTTAATTTTATAAAAAAGTATTAATTCAATAAAAAAGTTGTATGATCAAAAATCCAAACCTATAAATAAATAAGTATCTTGGAATAACACACTGAAGCTTAACATTCAGTCAAGCTAACTAAATCATGCTGTTTGTACCTGTCCTCATCCCACTCTTTCCCTAGCCCACATACATGTGTTTTTCTAGGTATGGGATCACTGAATTTTTATATAGCATGTAGGCAGTTATGTATGTCATTACCAGTGTGGCAGAAACAAGTTAGTTCTGATAACTAAACTTTTCCAGTGCAATTTGCTAAGTGAGAAAAAAAGAAAACAGAAAATAATTGTAACCTGTCTGTGGCTAAATGTGACAAAGCTAGGCTGTGCCAGCAGGGCCTGGAAAGCTGCAGTAATCTGCATGTCTGTACATGTCCTGTCTTCTCTTGTCTTGGGACCACAGTCCCCTTTCGTTGCTGATAAAAGTAGGATTGACTCCATCACTCCAGGAATGGAGGCTGAAGCTAAGACACACATTTCAATAAAGCAGAAGCTAATCTAGTGAAGCATCTGGGAGAGAGGTGGTAATCTTAGAGTTTGTGTCACTATTGTCCTCTCTACGGGCCACCGCCTCTGGAGGTTTTCTAGTTTCACAGAATCTGATGTTTCAAGTGTCTTTTAACTTTCATTTAACAAGTGTACCACATGGCTGAAGATGAATTGTCCTTTGCTGCTGTGTCCTCCTGTCCATCCTGGCTGGGGTTATTGCCTGTTTCCCCTCAGCAGAGGCCACAGAGAGGACTCCCCCACTGCTTCAGCCCTGTGGTCTCCTGGTTTAGCTCTAAACCACAGCCACCAGGGCAGTCAGCAGGGCTGATGAATTTTGCACTGACATGAGCAGCCAGTCTCATCTGCCAACTGCTGTGGGTCTGCGACCTCTGGGGAGGGACCGTGAATTCATCCCTGCAGCCAGAGTCACTGGGGAGCAGATGTCAAAGCTCTCCGTGAGCTGGAAGTGTCATCGTGTCTGAGCCCAGCAGCACTTCATGTCTCTTGGTTTTGGATGGGTGCATTTATCTAAACAAAGCTCCTTCTCTCTTTTGTTTTTTGCTTGTTTGTTCGTTTGCTTGTTGGTTTGGCATTTACAGAGAGAGGGATCGAATTCCTTCAGTACCAGTTCTCTGTATCCAATACTAGTTACAAGCAGAGTAACCAAGGAATACTAAACTTGTGCTTTCTCATACCAAGTTCTCACCCTCACATGTTTTATTTTGACCTTGTGGGAACATCCCAGCTGGTCCTCTCAGATATCACCACATGGAGTCATAAGGTCTTTTTGTTTCCTTTTCCCAATTCCTTCAGCAACTGTGTTGATTTAAATCCATACACAGCCTTGAACTGCTGCAAGCCACAGTCCTGCCTGTTCCACCCATGGCAGAACATAGTGTCTCACTAGCTGCAGAAACAACTCCCCATCTTTCTTCTGGACATCTTGCAAATCACTGTCAAAATTGTTTTGTGCCCCAGTCTCCTGCCAAGTCTCTTTCACATTCAGGCAACAACCAAATGTTTATTCTTCAAGAGGACCAAAGGTTATCCTTGTTTTCAAGAGCACTGTGAGCTTCCTAACGCAGCTTGGGAAGTCCTTGAAGATGCCTTGGCCATGTACCATAGGCACCCTTCGTCACAGGTCCTGTCAGGTGGGCTCTGACACATGGATATATGTCAGAAACATTCAGAGGAACACCTTCCTTATAATCCAGGAGTCCCAATTTGTGCATGACTTCCCATTGCACAGCCAGCACTGCAGCCAGATAGTTTTGTGCTTTAAATAAAGCATAAAGTTGCATTTTCAAGGAATACAGTAAAAAGCCTTTTCACTTAAAGAGAAAATTATCACGTTTCTTCTTTATCAGCTTGGTCTTTTCCCATTTTTCTCCTAAAATGGGAATTTCTAATGGAGATGGTAGAGCCTTGTGCTCACAGGGAGGCCTGGTCAGGGTCCCTCGGGGACGCTGAGCTGTGATTACACGTGACCTCACTGTGCCGACCCCACGGTGCCATTATTTACTTGAGACAGGCAACACAAGGAAATGTTTCCTTCCTCATTTTCACTACTTCTACCTAAACCAGATTTTTGCATTAAAGGATTCGTGCCTGGCTTTGTGGGTATACAGTATACCCATACATCTATTTTAGTGTTGTGTTCTCAGATATTTCAGAAATTATGCTTTAGTCTCGCAGCTTCCAATGAACTTCACCAGTGAGCAGGCTAGAAGTCTGACCTAAGGGGTTTGTATATTCAATGGTATTAAAGTCATCAGTATTTGGGCAACTCAGGATTACTGTGATTGGAAGTTCGAAAATACAATGATCTTTTGTGTCTAGTGCATGTTATGCAGGAGAATATTTAAATTAGTAATAATGCTATCGGAGCTGGAAATCAAATGCAAAATAATTCCCTGGGCTTCCCATGTATAATGACATTTGCTCTTTTGATGAATTGCTAATGTATTCTTGGACAGAAGAGCTGGCAGCCCAGCCAGCTTCACTATACAAATGGCAGGACAGGCAGAGCAGGATTGTATTTACTCCTGTTTACTGCTAACAAACTACGCACCTTTCAACATGTTGTCTCTCTGCTATGAATTATTCCTGTTCTGAAAAGGGAACATCTAAACAAACTTTAAGACTAGTCTTTTAAGAAATTACTATTTTCTTCAAGGAAATGTTAGTTCACTTTGTTTGTTTTGAAGTGACAGTACCAAATTGAAACATTATCTTTTTAAAAAGGCAGAAATGGTTTCAGCTGTGATGCCTGCCTAACGCTCCCAGCAATTTCCATGACTCTTACTGTAAAGCATTTTTTTCTCTGTGTTCATTTCTCTTGTGTTGGTTTCTGACACCCAGCGCAAGAGAAGCAGCCTGACCTAACCTGTGGCAAACCAGCACTGACCACAGTGAAATGAACTCAATCCACAGTGCTGTCCAGTGGAGAGATGATGAAGGGATAAAAAACGCAGAGGAAAAAATCCTCTATTGTTTTCATTTTATGCTGGTAGTAATTTAGGGGTTTCATCTTTCACAGTAATTGGCTGAAACTCACTCAAATGATCAACCAAAGATAAATCTGAGAGTTGGGCAATTTATTTGTTTAATAATGTCATCGTAAGGTTAAAAAAAGGGCAATGATTTTGAATTATTAATTTTGTGAGCATTTTTTTAAAAATAGTAGTTTGGAGATTTTTTCCTAGGCATAGTGCTGTGCTATGATTCCTTTTCATAGTGGATTCATAAAGATTTTCAAAGCATGAAGTGTTTCTGATTCCCAAAGGACTCTGTCTGGAAGATGACAGCTATAAGACTGTACAGAAAACTTTATATTGTATGGGCTCTAGTAATTTTTAGCAAATGCATCTTTTTATCTTGAGATTGGTTGATGCTCTGTACCTGTAATATTTAGGTATTTTACAAGCTTAACTCTTAAGATGCCAGTGCAATTGTGTGATTCGTGTCTGCAGTCCAAGACAGCCTGCATAAATCCTGCCCAGGTTACCTTTGCTGTTTCTGCTGACTGCCACAGAATTCCGCAGACCATGCTTAAAAATCCTCAGCTCTGTGATATACAGTTCCCAAAATATCTCTCAAAAGGTGTGAGACTGTCAGAGAAGAACAAGTGAAAGTTTTCATCTTCACAACCATCAGAGTCTTTCACTTGACCAGCAGGCAGAAAAGCCAAGTGCAGTGCCCAGGCCAGCCCCCCATGCCAGCCGTGGCACGCGCAGCCAGATGATCTTCCATTCATTTCTTCTGGATGCCAAAGCCATGGGAATGCATGGAAGTTAGGTGATTCCTTCTTTTGCTTTCCTGCTTCCTCCATTGCTCCAGAGTCCTGCATGCACAGGATTAGGCTCTTTGCTTATGTAAATTGCTGAGCTCAAAATATCCCCAGTTGTGTGTCCTCGTTACAGGCTGCAGCACGCACCACGCCACTCTCCTGGCACAGAACAGTTTATAGCCAGTTTATTCCCTAACAGAGCAAGTGCAAACTTTATCAGGGTGATGGATTATGTAAGAAAATGCATTTCCCCCATTGATTCATTGTTTCAAAGGACCCATTATCTCTCCCATTTTCTGTAGCATTCCCCTAAAGGTCATATCACTGTTTCTGGAACTTTTTGAGGAAAAAATAAAACTGCGATTATTTTTTTTCAGATCTGAAGAAAGAATAATTTCACAGCTGTTGGCAAGAGGTTAAGAGTGTGCCAACAGCTCCAGTGATTAGCACAGGCTGCTTCTGTAGCCTTGTTTGCAGAGAGCTCATACGCTGTCTTGCATGTTTCTCCAGTTCTCATTGCAGGGCCTGGAGAATCCAGGAAAATTCTCTGAGAAAAGCAGCTTGGTGTCAAAGCAGTTTTGCTGGTGTGATTTAGTCTGGTTCACCACTGGCACTGATAAAGCTTTAGGTGGCTAGTAAATTATAGATCTATTTGTGCTGTATGTGTTAGCTGCTGCTACTCCTATAAGGAACACAATCTTGCTGACTTTTGGCTTTTTGTAATGAAGTGTATCTTAAAAACAACTTCTCTTGTACAAAAACTTCATTGGTCTCCATTTCAGGTGTTTGAACATTGTGTGGGCTATTCATTTAAAAGGATGTCTAAATACCTGAGGGTTTAGATTATCAACAGGTCCTGTCAGGTGGAGTCTGACATGGGCATACACACAGGCATTCACACGTCCCAAGCATTAAACCCCCTTAGATGTAACTTTATCTCTGAACAGAGGAGCTTAAGCAAGTGGGGATGGAGAGCAGCCCTGCTCACTGTGCTCCTGTGCTGGGGCTGGGGGCAGGTTGTGGGCTCAGGCTCCTCCTGCCTGTGCAAGTGAGCACGCAGCCCCCCAGGCCCCATGGAATCCACAGTGACCATGCCAGAGGAGGTTTAACCTATTTCTGAGCAGTCACTTGAGCTGCACAGACAACATTTCTCTCTTACTGCGCCTGACATGGGTGCCTTTGCTGAGTGTCTCTGTGCCGATCATCAGTGTCATTCTCCATGGCAGGTTTAAACATGAAACCAAACCCTGGTGTAAAGCAGGCGCTCTCCCGAGAGGCAGATGAAGAAGCTGCCAACTGTTTGGTGCCAACTGCTGTGGGCATCAAGCCGCTCACTGTATCTTCCCCAGAAATGCAGGCGTGCATTTAAAATACCCAGCCACTCTCACTGGAGACTGTATCAGTCAAACATTAGATATTCATCTTTCATTCCTGCCTATTACTAATTGATAGCCGAGGTCTTTAGCATGCATCGTATCTCATTGCACATCATAGCTGCAACTAAGTTAAAAATACAAAGACCCCTTAGAACTAAGAGACTTTATAGATCTTAGGTTTACACGATGCTGCCTTTTGTAGAGAAATTCCTATTCTTCAGCTGTTTAGGTCCATGCTGTTCTCTGATTTGCACGAGTTAAATCCAGACTAACATCAGTAGCTTTAGCAGAAATAGTACAAGTTTGCTCTCATTTCCTCTATCAACATTACTATTTTTCAAGCCTCACCGTAGCAAGGGTTATCAAAGCATTTAGACAAAATCTGAGGCTCAGGAAAGATGGAGAGATGTAAGAGCAGGGGATGAGATGGGGTGAGCACTGTGCTGCCTCTCCTTCCTTCTGCACCTTGCCCCTAGCCCAGGATTGGTATCTAGACTATTTGTTGATGCCAAGTCTAGGGAAAGCAACCCATTCTTCAGAGCTAGAAATTACTAGTTAGTGGGGTTTCTCACTAATTTCCATTAATTAATGAACCATTTCTAATTGAGAAATTTGCAGAAGAAAAAAAAAATCTAGACTATTTGAATATCTCTTCCGTTAAGCAGAACTGCAGAGAGGACTGCACAGCCAAAGTAAGCTTGAAAGCTTACTTCCAGTTTCATTACCTTCTTTCTTACCTTTCTCTCTAAAACTCTGCAGAAAATTCGCTTGAAATGCTGATCCATATGAACTTTAGGTTGACATCTGCATGAACTTGTTACCTGTGGTTTTGGGTCATCTTCTTGGCTGCTGAATATGCTTTAACATTTTTAATCTTTTATTTTTCTAGCCTTTTTTGCACTTGCCAGATTTCAACATGTTCGCAATTGCATATAGAGGCACCATTTTTTTCTGTTATCAATCAAGGGAAAGCAGAGAAGAAAAGGAAATGAGAAGAAAAGAAAAAAAAAAAAGAGAAAGGAAAAGAAACTTGAGCAAAAGAGCAACCACCATTATTTTTTGAACAGACAGCTGCTTCTGACAATTCACCTAAGGTGAAAAACTACCTAAGGTAGTTTTCTTTTTCTCTGTAGGACTCGAATTCATTCCTCTCAAGACTTTGGTATTGATCCTCTTTCTTTTCAGAGTTCCTGACCTTCCTCCTTTGCTGTCCCAGCCCAGCTGGTATGCTTTCATACAGCTTGGTTAGCTCCTCGGCACTTGCATTTTACATTTCGGCAGGGACACCCTTAACGTACTTCATCTACTCGTGTGTACCAGAGCAACTGAACTGGTGAGAGATAGTCTGTGGATCTGGCTTGGTTCATTTGGATTTTAATAGATGATATTATCTGGTTAAATAAAAAGTCAGGTTGATTTTGTCACAACTGTGAAAATCTCACAAATAAAAGTTATGGTCTGTCTACAGCTGCCATTTCTTGCTTCTCTATATCCCACGTCTTTCCTCCTCCAAAAACCTAAACAATTCAAAGTGGTTTGTGTCAACATTTCTAAAAAGTTGTATTTGCTAGATATAGAAATAATTTTTGGTGGAAATTTTCTTTCTGTGACATTTTCAAAATTTCAAATTTTCAGTTTGATGTTCAGCTCAGAGCCCAGACTTTGAAATCTCAAAGTCTTGCACAAGCTACAAGTTCTGCCCTCTTCAAAGCACGACTGGAAGCTGCCTGACCCGCCTTTCACAGTCTGTTCCCATTCGCTCCGTGCAAGGGATGTGTCTGCACATCCTGTGCCTCGCTGTCCCTGTCACCATCTGAGAGCCATCTGCCTGCCTTCTGCCTCGGAGCGTGCACAACATCCCTGAGGCTGGCTGGGGACAGAGCGCTGCCGGGCTCCGGGGGCAGCAGGAGCTGGGTGAGAACCCTGCCCACAGGGGCAGGAGGCACAAGGAGCTCCTGCTGCTCCTCACAGATAAAAGTGGCCACGGAAAAGGCCAGAGGAAATGGCCATGTGTTGTGAGACAGGCAGGACAAAGGGAAGGAGGAGGCTTTCCTTCTACAATTCACATCTTCTGTGGAATGCAGGGCAAAAAAATTGACTTTGGAGTTGCTGATTCCTTCTGTGGTGAAGGGATAGTAAGTGTAGGCCACTGTGGAAATGGCAACAGGCACTCTTTCAATGGCTGAGAAATGAGGAAAATAATCCTTTTACTTTCACACTATACGGAGAAGAAAAACATAGATGTATGTTTAACCACGGCAGAGGAAGTGAAAACAAGAGCTGTCTGTGGTGACACCACAGAGAAGAGCAGAAAATAATTATTGAAGAGAAAAAAATCTTCAATGAAACGTATTTTACATTTTATTAATTGTGCTAGGAAGTTTCTTGAACCATCGTTAGTATGTTCCTGTTCCTGTACTCCACTCTTCTCTCTAGGCCCATTCATTGTCTGATTTTTTTCCTTCTTTTCCATTGCTCCTCATCCTCTTTCTTTGTGAGTAAGCAAGGTTATTATTAACAATCAATTTTCTTCTTGACATGTAACTGTTCAACAGTTACCTGTCAGACTTTTCCATCCTTTGGCCAGCCCTACCTTTTCATGGATGTGGTATAATATGCTTAATGCAATTTAGGTAATGGATCTAATGACTCACAAGAAAATTTCAATGTCATTTGAGGAAAATGTCATGATGAGCATTTCTCAACAGTCCCTAGGGAGCATCCACCCAATCTCAACTAGTGTGAACCACCAGAAATAGTACAAGGAATTCCTTTCTTTTTCCCACGTCACTTTGAAATGACAGCCAAGCTAAATAAATAAACACTAAATAAATAAATAATATATCAAATAA
>VWZT01015018.1:4229-46009 GCA_013397055.1 Pachycephala philippinensis
TTACAAAAAGATGCAGCATATGTTAATATCTATACAATTCCCTTCTAGGACAACAAACCGTTGGTCAGTAGTGATTCAGGGCATTAAGGACATGACAGAAACAAGCAAAACCCCCCAAAAATAACGAGTCCCATGTCAGTTGTCTGCCAGGGTTCTCTGTACACAGCTAATATACACACACGTGCTTCCGAGCACACGTTCTCCTCAGCTTCCCAGCACTAGAGCTGCCTTTTTTTTTTTCTCCCTTCCTCATGGAAAGGAGGAGGAAATGAGGAATTGCACTCCCAAGACAAGTCTGTACAGCTGGGGAAGGAAGGGGTCGTTCCCCTGGGCACGGTCTCCTGGCAGAGTCTTATTGCTGAGCCACACGAGGTATAGTGTCAGTTCCAGCCTGATGGCATGAGAGATGTGTTTGTTCCAGTGAAATGCTACATTCAGACAGGATTCCCCTTCCCCGGCCGAAAGCCCTTTTCTGGATATGTTTGGAAGGCAAATCTTGGAAGAGCTGAGGTTCCACCCTCACTGTATTGCCTAGGACGGGAATGCAGAGAACTTCCAGCCCTCCCGGGTTTCTTGCTCCCTCCTTGGAATATTATGGTCGATGGTACCTGAAAGCCAAGTGAAAAATCTGAGTGTTATCCTTGGAACTCAGGTTAAATGGTTACTTGGGCACTACAGATGGCCAAAGAGAGTGGACTCCCACAGAACTCTCAGCCCTCAGGGACAAACAATTTCACCTCCCGTGCTCTGCACTCAACTTTGCCACATAGAGCTAGAAGGTAAATAATCACTTGGGCCATGATCCAGAGGTGACTACACAGATAACATCCAAGGTAACTCATTAACAAGGTGTTTTGCAGCTGTGGCTGCAGATCTCTAACCCCAGAAAAGCTCACTCCAGCTGCAGCTTCACACTGGTTTCAGACACACCTCAAACCACCCACTGGTCACTTTGAACTGCCAGGATGGAAGCCCCAGTTTAAGGAAAAACAACTCACTTTGTGTCTGCTACTGCTTCAGTCACCCCCCAGGACCGAGACAGAAAGGGACATTCAATCTCCAACTGCCACACAAGTAATTTTTCTAAGGTTTCAGTGTTTTGCCCCTGAGCACTGTCCTTGCAGCACAGCTCTGACAGCTCCAACAAGGCCAAAACTGTTAAGTAACACATTCTCACCTGGTGAACTGCTTGCTCTCCTCATGCACTTCCATTTCACAGCTCTTAAACTCGTTCAGCTCCTTCCTGATGGCCGCCTGCACAGAGAGGGAGATTTTTTTGTAAAGGAAAGGGCTCAGATTGCAGCAGCCACCCCAGCTTTCACAGTCCATTAACACCAAGCTGAATTTAATCTGCCCCTCCACGATGAGGGCTGGGCAGTCCCCAGAGGTGGCTGGGGAGGACAAGGACTGATGGGTCCCTGCCAGCTTCTTGAGCCTGCAGGGAACTGCATTGCTATGACCAACACCCAGTATCCTTGGTGTGTCCAGAAAAGGGAATGGGGCTGGGGAAGGGTCTAGAGTACCAGGAGCAGCTGAGGGAGCTGAGGGAACTCAGCTGGGAGAAAAGGAGGCTCAGGGGGGACCTTCTCGCTCTCTACAACTCCCTGACAAGAAGGTCAAGACAGGTGGGGGTCGGTCGCTTCTCCCAGGTAACAAGTGACAGGACAAGGAGAAACGGCCTCAAGTTGAGCTAGAGGAAGTTTAGATGAGATATAAGGAAAAATTTCTTCATGGAAAGGGCTGTGGTAGAATCACCGTCCCTGGAAGTGTTCAAAAATGCACAGATGGGGCACCTGGGGACATGGTTTAGTGGTGAACATGGTGGTGCTGGGTAAACAGTTGGACTCCATGATCTTCAAGGGCTTTTCCAACCTTAACAATGCCATGATTTTATGATTCTTACATCACTCAGAAGCTGAAGCAGAAGCCACGCTGGCCTTCAGACTGTGCCCACATGGGCTCCATCTTGCCATGAGGCAGCAGGAATCAGAGCTGGGACAGCACATGCAGGTGAAGGGACACCAGTGGGGTGGCAGAGGAAAAGATGAAGAGGTGAAGCCAGAGCAAATCTCCTTGACCCACACCCTTTTGCATGGGACACCCTGGTCTGGCTCTCCTTCCCATCTGGGGCCAGGACACTCTCAAGTTACCTTGTCAGCTGGTGTCAGCTTTGTCCATGGCTTATCTGCTCGCCGGTCATAGTCTTGAGCATCTGTTACTTCCACATATTCATTAAACCTCAGGATCTTCCTGGCCTGCAGCTCTGCCACTGTAGGCCTTTGGCTAAGCTGAACACCAGCAAAAACAAAGGAGGTTAGTCTGAGCCTTGTCCACAAAGCAGATCCAGGACTAAGCACCCCAAGCAAAACTAAAACCAGTTCCCTCACTGGGCCTTAACCACAGACACTACCAGATCCTGCTCGCAGCTTTCAAGGGAATAGGTAAACCTCTTACAGACTGGATACTCCCATTTGGATCACAAAGCCAGGCTAGGGCAGAACCCGGGCCACACCGTCATGGACAAGGATATTAAAGGGTTTGGGAACAGCCACTACAAGGGTGAGCCCTGTGTGACATCCCTAAACACAGCTTCAGCAATGGCAACACTCACACTTCATACCCACAGGCCCTGGGGAAGCTTTTCCCAGCCATGAGTAACAATCACAAGTAACTTGGATGTAACAGCTAAAAGCAGCTGTTACTCTGCTCAGCTCCCACACTGCTGTTACTTTAGAAATACATTTTAGGGAGCTTGGTATGAAGTCATGGCTGCTGAAGAACTGTGTTAAAGCAGCCAGGCCAGCAAACCTTTCAAGTGTCAGGTGCCAAATTTAGTTCTCATCTCGCTTGTTACACTTGCTGCCAGCTCAGATCTGTCACTGACAAACATGGCCCCGATGCCAACGGCTCACCACAGGTGACAGTCCACATTCCAAAGTCACTGCAGTCCGAGGGCACTGGGGACACTTACACAAGAGCCCTGTGACTTCCCCCACAGCACGGTACCTACAACATGCTCATTGCCACCATGCCCGGCAGCCCTGCCAGGTGGCTGTCACCGTGGGAGCCAGCAGTACCTTTCTGGTGAGCCGGCGCTTGATCTCGCGCTTCTCAGCTTGACGGTCAGCTTCATTTTTTGCTGCCAAGGGGAAAAAAACCCATTTTTCATGTAAGCATCAGGCTTTGAAAAGTGCTTTCTAGGCTTGAACAAAGGAGAGTATTGAGCTGGATCAGATTATCTACAGATCTAAAGGCTTAGGACAGGCAGAGTGTGCAGTACAACTCGGTACCCTGTGTCACCTCCTGAACTGGCAGGGGCAAATATGCCCGTTACACAGCACCAATGAATCATTCTCATGTCAAAGATTAATGGCCATATCACCAAAATACATCCATGCCACTGTGCAGTTCGCTCCTTCACAAGGCTATCATAGTTTAAAAGAAAAAAACAGCACTGATAAATATTTTAAATGGAAACTTCCTGAACTGACATTCTCATTTCCTGGAGATGAGATGTTTATTTAAAACTTTTGCAGAACAAGATATGGCCAAGAGAAACAGTCCTGACTTCGTGATGCACTGCTGTTTTGAGATCATGCAAGGCAATGCTGTAATGTCTGGAACACAAAAGTCCAGCCCAAACAAAAACACCTTTAACAGTTCTTGCTGTGTAACAGCAGAGTCTGAACCAGCCCACACACTCTTCCCTGAGGTGGCGGGCATGGGACAGCTATTCTGTCCATAATCATATGATCCCAGAATGGGTTTGGTTGGAAGAGACTTCAGTGATCACCCTGTACCATGGGCAGGGACACCTTCCACTATCCCAGGTTGCTCCAAACCCCATCCAACCTGGCCTTGGACACTTCCAGGGATGGGACAGCCACAGCTTCTCTGGGCAACCTGTGCCAAGGACCTCACTACCCTCACAGGGAAGAATTTGTGTCTAACATCTAATCTAAATCTCCTTCAATTTAAAACCATCCCCACCTGATAAATTAAGACATTAAAGGCAAACTTATGGTATTTCTCAGGACCACCAGAGAAGTGCTACTCACGCTGAAGAATGTTCCTCTGTTCCAGTTCTTCTGCAGTCGGTCTCTGACTCAGTCGCCTGCAGAAAAGTGTGACAAGTGCAGAATGTTGTATCTGGTCACTCATCAGTAGCAGATGAAGGATAAAACTGCCTGGTTTCAGTGCATTAGACAGCCTCCTCCACAACCCTCACTCACCACTGAGGACCACTGCTACCCTGTATTACACTCTGCTTTGCTCATACAGCTGCTCGGCCACTGGCAAGTTTTGGGAAGGGCTCTCCAGCTCAGAAGCAGCTTTGCAGGGAGCTCAGACGGCAGAGCCTGGGACTGTCACCAGCCCTAGCTTCATCCACCACCAGCACCCACCCTGCATCCATCCACACCTTTCTACACTGTGTTTTACAGTCTGTAATCCTTGAGATTTTCCCCTCCCAGTCCATTTAACTTCTGAAAACAGGGGCCTGTCAGCGGGATGTGTTCAACTCCAGGAGGAACTCCCAACCTTTCTAACGCAGGAGGAACAGCAGCACTCAACCTCCCAGCCCTGCTCCAGCTGCTCTGCCTACCCACCTACCAAATTCCAGCACGAGCTGCTTGTACAAGGCACCAACTTTGTCCAGTCCCACCCCACACACACTGTGCCAGCAGCTCACGCTGAACATCATCATTATCTGTACCTGATCAGCGTTGTCCCAATCTGGTGACGGATTTCGTTCCACTCCTCCTTGCTCTTCCGAGGGAAGATGATCTTCTCCTCCTGTGGCGCGGTTGTGTTCCCCAGCTTTATAGCAAGTGTATCTTTCCTCTTCACTTTGTTGGCTAGCGTGCCTGTGGGGAGGGAGAGCAACGGGATGCAGCTCAAGGCTGCCGAGTCTGCCACAGCAATCCCAGCCCTGTGCCCCTGGCAGTTGTGCTCTCCCTGAGGGAGAGCTGTCCTCTCTCCTTGCTCTTCCCAAGCTCTGCACTGCACAGCAGCAGCAGCCAGCACTCTTGTGTGACACCACATGCTCACCTAATACTGTCCTACCTGAGGAGCTGAGAGAGCACAGGCTGTCACAGGAGCCACCTGCAACTGAAGGGGTGCACTCAGCAGGTGAGGGCACAGGTTTGGCTGCAGAGCCTTGGAAAAAGCAAGGCAGAGGACATGTGCTACATCATGCAACCAAGAACCAGCTGCTTTGAAGCGCTGTGGGAACCAGCACTTTTATCCAGATCTCAGTGCAGCCAGGCACGAGTTCAGCAGAGCAATAAAAAAGACAGCTGCAGTGTCAAAGCCTTACTGTTATGGCTTTCATCTTCTTCCTCATCCTCATCATCTTTATACAGGATGGGCCCCTCCGAGTCCGAGTCGCTCATCCCTTCGTCTCCTTCCTGCTCCTCTGGGAGGACCTGGGGTATCAGTTTGGGGATGACTGTGACAGATGGCACATCTCCAATATACACACGAGGACCTGAATTCTGCTCCTCTTCCTGGTCACCTTCGTCCTCTTCCTCATCGTCTGGACTAACAAGAAGCACACTGTTACACCTCTGAACACATGGCACATGGGCTGGGGAATATCCCTAAAATCAATATCTCCTTATCTCTCTGCAGGGAAGCCCAGAAACCAGAAGTGCAAGAGCCACTGCAGGATTCTGCACTGTCCCCTCTCTTCAAAGCACATGGAGCTCTGGCCAAGGAAATGATAGAGGCAGGTTCTGCAGAACCGAACATCCCCCTGACCCCACTACTTTGTGACTTGGAGATTCAGCTCTGTTCTAACACAAGACAGTCCTTTTCCCACTTATGTTTAGCAAAATGAAAGGCTAAGGAAGGCCACAGATGGATGGAATCTGGAACCTTGTCTGGTCTTGGTGCAGTTACAGACAGTCCAGGCCTGAATTCTTGGCATCAACCTGTGTTTGTAATCTGGAACCCATTTCCCTTTGTGAGCAATAAAATCCCAAACCCAGGGGTAATTTCATGGGGAAGATGCTCTAGCTCTTAAGAGGCAGAAACACAGATTTGGCCAACAGGGAAAATGGGTTCAGCAGAGACCTAAGCCCTGCTCAGAGCCATCCCCACCATCACAGCACTGCTGGAGCTGGGAGAGCTGGCACACATACAAGGAGGTACTCACACTTTGAGCATCTCAATGGTGACAGGCAGGGACCTCGTCCTGCCTAGGGTGCTGTTGTCTTCTCCGAAGCCATCGTTCTCAAAGAGCAGTGAGTGAGCCCTGTGGGACCCCTCGGGAGGTGGGGTGACAGGCAGAGGGCTGGCCAGAGCCTGCTGGATACGAATGTGCAGTGGGAGTTGGGGCAGGCGAGGCAGCACGTGGGGTTCGCCAAACCCTTGCTCTGCCGTCCTCTTCGACACTTCCACAGACCTGAAGTCTTCAGGAGGAGGAGGAGGAGTCTCCTTGGGCAGGTCCAGGGAGCGCGGGGGGTCTAGGACAGGGGTGGAGGTGGGCAGAGCCACGCGTGGAGGTTCAGGGGGTACATGGGTGGGCAGCGGTGGCGAGGGCGGTGGATAAGCTGAGGTCACATGCAGTGGAATCGGTGCGGGGCGACTCGCTGTCACTGTCCTGTCATTTGGGGGCTTGGAGGTGACAACCTCTGACGTGTTGTTTGGCAGAAGGCCTCTCTTAGGGGGGAGAGGAGGGGAAGGCTTGGATAAGGCTGTACCACTGGTCATTACTTGGGAAAGTTCAGCTGAAAAAAAAAACACAAAAGCCACAATGTTTAACAGGGTATTTTTCCAGATATCCTTCACCAGTGTGGAAAAAGCACAGCAATGCACTCAGAGCCTTGGACTAAGCAGTCTCTGCTGTTTTTTACTGGAATGTCATACCAGAAATAACCAGGTTGCAAGGCTCTAGTTTGTCCTTCGTGCAGCAAAGGTAAGACTTGGGAGAGCAGCCAAAAACAAGCAGGCTGAGACAGGTTTGTGCATCCTGCTGCTTCAAGAGAAAGAGGAATGGCACCAGCCCTTGAATGACAGCACAGGAGCCTGCCCAGGAATGCAGTTATATGGGCGCTTATGGCTGTATTTACAGCATAAAAGGAATCCAAGACATCCAGGACACCCCAGACTCCAGTTGTGTTAACGGCTCCCCTGCACATTAAAGAACTTCAGAATTCTCAAAAAGTCTTAAAGTCTTACTTTTTGCTCTGAGGCAAAAATCAGCAGAGCTGCAGGCAGCAGTGTGCTCCCCACATTTCTATTCATCCATCAGACCCAGTCCAAGAACACCCCACTGCTAGCAACTCCTCAGGATGAGGTTCTGCTTTACTCCCTCTGAACTCTGTTCCTTAAGCCCCATATAAACTCATCTGCCACTACAAAGTAAGTAGAAAAACTTCCAAAAATACCTAAAAGCATTTAGTCTAAATATTTGCTGTTTGATAGAGGAGAGAGAAAGAAATGGAGACATGAAAAATGCCTGCAGTGGGCAGTCACAGTATCCTTAAATCCCACTCTGTTCCTAGGGAAATTGCACCAGTAAAGACTACTCTTGCTTTAAGAGTTTGCAGCTTTTAACATCCATGTATCCATGGCTTCTGGGGCTTGTAGAGGCTTTGCCTAAAGCGGCTGAGACTTGCTGCACATTTCCTTGGAGAGGGTGACAGTGACACATGGGTGTCCCCAGAACAGAGCTGGGGAAATCTGTGGCACAGACACCACGAGAGGGTGCTGCAAGTGGAGAGTTTCCTGAGATAAGGCCACATAACTGGAGAGAGGTGGGCACATTTTTGAGATGTTTAGCATTTTTAGACTTTCCCCTTGTAGATTAAGGGCCAGATTGTGCAAAACACAGAGTGCCCTCAGCTCCCGCACAAGGGACCCCGGTATCTCCTGAGCAGTGCTCCAAGCCTGGCAGGAGCAGGCTTGAGGCACCTCTGGGTAAGAGCAGAGTTTGAAAGAGAGTGAGAAGCTGGCAGAAGGAAGAAAGAAAGGGCCTGGGTGGTGCTTGAAGCACCCTCCCAAGCCAGCCCGTTGCCCTCCAGTGCAACAGACCCAATTCCCAGGCGGGCACAGCCCCTTGTGACATAGGAGCATGGGCAGAGCTGGTGCTCCTGCACATGCTGTGCTGCCTGTGGCTCCTGAAACTTGCTGGAAGCACCAAGCCCTAGGGGTGCCACCAAGCTTTGGGAAAGCAGATAGCACCCTGTTCCCTGCTTGCCTGTTCAAGCTGATGCCAATTAAATTCCCACTCCCCACGTATCTCCCGTGCTTTATTTTCAGCTGCTGCTTGGGACACCAGAACTGCTCAGGGAATGAGCGTCCTGGGGACAGTCAAAGGGGTGACCTGCACAGTAACACCCTCTCCTGCCTCAGGCTGTAACAGTGGCACAAAAGGACACCGCTGCAGTGAGAGCAGGCACCAAAGACCCGTGGAGAGCTCACAAAGCCAATTCCACTCCTGCCCTTCATCCACAGTGATAACACAAGGCTCACACAGCAACACCGCAGCTCCAGCTCCATCCTCCTGGACCAGAGGCCTGTGGAGCCTCCTCTACATCTACCGTCTTATCCAGGAGACGAAAGAGAACTGCCTGTTCTCTCCTCCCCTGCACACCCCGCAGGTGCTCTGAGCCCAGCCCACACTGTTGGGAAGAGGCAGGATGGCTCCGAACAGATGTTGGATATACTGCTGTTTCCAGCCACATTCTTTGTTCCACAAGTACCTCCTGCAATTAGCGCTGGGGCATTTCAAATGCCACCTGCAGTGTGTGCAAGCAGCTTAAAGAAAACAAGAAGGTATTTCATGGAGTGCTCAAGCATGGTCAGGCTAAACAAGCTGGTCTGACACACAGGGGTTGTTAACACCATACCAAGGTCACTGGCAAAACCTGCCAGAGCAAGGTGAGCCCCGAGCAGAGCCATCCATCCACACTGAAAACAATGGCCCAGGCTACTTCAAATGGCAACTTGCACATCCAGCACTGCCTCTCGAACCACAGCTGGGTAACACCTCCAGTTTCTGTGATAACAGTGCAGACCTGTCAGACTGATCTTCCCAGGAGCCTCCCTCCTGATCTGTGCTAACCTCTGCTAACACTGTCCAAACATTAGGAGGTGTCTGTACGAGAACTGCCTGAAATGCCAACAGGCCATCGCTGCATGGAAGTCATCCCAACTCTCAATGTTGCATCTTTAAGATCCCCAGAACTCCCACACAGAACAGAGACTAAACGAGCTTTAAGAAACTCTCACCAACTTTTCTGCTTAGAAAAGTTACAGAGATAAAAACATTGAATTCTCTAAATGGGAAGATTCAGTTCAAATTACAGTTGAGCTGATTCATCCATGGGACAAGACCTAAGGACAAGACTCGTATGTCAATAGCCCAGCCACAGACCTTAGAGGAGGTGCCTGAGTATAACCATGGAAGTCTGAATTATCCCTGCCAGCTCCTGGTCTCTGTCCTAAGTGGAAACCACATGGCCTGGCAGTGACAGCCACAACAGACATTGTTTGGTGTGATGTGGATTTTTTGGGTTTGTTTGTTGGTTTTGGTTTTTTTTTCCAAGAGCAGCTGAAAGAAGGAATCGTCACTAACCACAGTCTCACAAAACCTCATCCACCATTCCCCAATCCCAGCCCCCAGTGAAGCATCAACATTCAGACACTGTCTTAGATTTGACAGAGAACAGGCAGGCAGGGATTCCTTCCTGCAGGTAGCTGTTGGGAACAGATTGGATAGTTCATGGCAGAAGACTCCAGTAATTACACTGTTCCCAAAATGCATGTGTCCTGGCTAAACACTGGCAGATCTGAGTCCAAACTGGACTGTTTTCAAGAAAGACGGTCAGACATTCACGATGCAACTAAAAATCTTCCCTTATGAAGGGAAGAGAGTCTTGGAGCAGTGGCTCCAGAACATCTCAGGGTACAAAAACCAGCTTATGGGGTCACTTACCTATTAGTGAGTTGCTATTTCTGTTGACGGGTTTGGGAGGAGGGACGGGAGGCTGTTTGGCAGAAGCTGTGCTGGTTGTACTGGTGGGAGCAGTAGTGTTGGCACTGGCAGGAGCAGGGAGCAGAGTCCTGGGGGCTGGGGAAGGGGCAGCTATGGAATTGACTGTCTTTGCTGCTGTGGGGGCGGTGCTGAAGGGGGCAGTTCTTGCAGTGCTGCTGGCAGGCGTTGGATCCTTCGCCTGCGCTTCATTTGCCTCCTGGGAATTGGAGGGAGGTCTTTTTGGAGGAAGCAGAGGTTGTCTGGGAACCTGTGGCTCCTGAAGTGGTTCCAGTTCGGGCCCCGGGTGGCTGCTGGAGGAGCCTGCAAAGGGAGGCAGCAGTTTAAGGCACCAGAGGGCCTAGTGAGGACTAGATGAGAATTCAAAACTGATTCCAGGAGAATGTGAAGCCCTGATTTTGCACACATCTGGTTTCTTACCTTGCCTCTTCTTTGGTTCCTCCACTGGAACAGGCTTCCTAAGGCTGGATGGCTTTGTGGCCTCTTCCTCCTGGCCGGGCAGGTCACAGACCCCAGGGGCCCCAATGGGGACGGTGTGGCCGTTCTTCAGTGCAGGTGGGTTCAGCTTCTCTGGCTCGTCACCATCTGCAAGGGGACGGGAGGAGAGAGAAGCAAAGAGAAAACACTCAGAAGGCAGGAGGGAGGAGAGGTGGCTGAGCTGACTGAACCACCATGGAGCCACACCAGCTTCTCTCTGGCTTCTGAAACAGCTGGTCTTCACTCATTTTCTTCACAGGACAGCACAGCAACCCAACCAGCTGGAGCTCAGAGCCCTTGATTTCATTATCAATGACTAAATCAAACAGCACTGTATGCCATCAAGGGTTTTTCTTCTCCCTGTCCTGCCCTTCCTCCTGTGTTTCAGTTAAGTGTGCCCAATGCTGTGCTGCAGCACAAGGAAATTGTAACTGAAGTCATAAACCTCCAGCAGCTTTTGCATCCACCCTCCATCACGGAGTAGTCACCAATTCCCTGTTGCAATGCAGATTCCAACATGAGCCAAGTCATCTACTGCACGTGCAATAATAGACTTCCATAAAATCTTCATATTAGTAGAAGGACCTCTGTTTCCCTTGTTTCTACCCTGAATTTGGCACAAAAATCACTGCTCAACCCAAAACATCAGCAAGGCAGATTTCCTCACTTTACCTTTGTTTTAATCAGATGTAATGACACAGCTCTAGAATTTGATGTAGCTCATTTTGACTATTTCTGCTTTTACAAATTCTAGCATGGAGTTTCCCAGTGTTAAGAAGCAAGACCTCTTTTTGGAAAAAACCCATTCAATCCAACCATGCTTTTGAGGGTCCTTAAACTCCTCATCCCCATGAGGAAATACTCCACCATTCTCTGTAATTGCCCTGACAGGACAAATTTTTGACAGTATTACTCTCAAAAAAAGATTCGGCATCGACCTATAAGGGGAAATTGCCCATTTTGACTGATTTTCAACTCAAGAAAACTTGAATAAATACATCACCCATTTGATTAAAAATCTTTTTCAGTTCGTTCTGCTATCTCTGAAGGAATTGGAGTGTGTGGCATCCAGGCCCTCCAGGTGCTAGACTCCAGCACACTCTGCTGCTCTGATTTTTGATAATTTATTCCACTGCCCTTCTCACCTTTCCTCTCCCTCCCAAGTATTACCCCCCCCGCCCTTTCCTAACCTGGTGTTATTCAGAAGCTTCCCAGGATTTCTTTACCACAAGAAACAACCTCGCTTCCTGTGAGCAGCTGGCAGACAGTGCTGCCTCGCTCACTCACTGCCCTTCCCTGAAATGCAGGAGGCACCAACAGCAACAAGAGGGAGTTCCCTCCCCAGCCAGGGCTGAAACTCAAGGGATAAGCCAACGATTTTTATGGCAGCAACTGCCTCTGGTTAACCAAAGTCTTCAGCAAGGGAGACAGGAACAGTATAATCCAGCTTTCCTTACCACTCAACCTTACCTGCCCTTCTCTGGCAGGGAGCTGCAGCTCCTGATGGCCTCTCACACCACCTCACTCTCAACTGCAGCTCCAGTGACCTTCTTCAAGGTCAAGAGAATCCAATGCCATCATCTTTCCTTACTCTGAGCCCAGTATCCACATCTGGAGCCCACAGCCTGCTGACCCCCCCACCAAGAACAGCAAGGCCTCCTCTCCTGGCTCCTCCTCTACTTACACCTCTTTCACCTCTACTCCTCTTCCTCATCTCAAAGGATTTCCAGCATCTTTTCCCCCTAAGAAAGAAGAAAATCAACTGACCTTGTACAAGCAGGTTTCAAACCTGCAAACAAATAAAATAACCCACCCTCACATCTTATGACTGCCCAAGTGTCTTAAAGTCACAGAGGGATTTAGATAATGCACCTCTAATCTGCCCCTCCTGCTAACACCGACTGCTCCTTCATGCCTGGGGTTTGCGCTTTGTCCAGATTACACCCATCTTCTGTTTCTAAAACCAGAGCAGGCGTCTCAAAGAAGAAAATTCCACTTCTTAGTCAGGGTTCTGTTACACCCGTACAGCATGGAAGACCTCTGCCTCCTCTGCCCCCTCTGGTTGGAAATTTGGTACCCAAAGTCTTTGATCTCTCTTCCAATTTCATCCCTGTGACCTCCCACTCCCCTTCTGTACCTGGTGAACTCTGCGGTGAGGCACTGACACCCTTGGGTAGGTGTCGATGGCATCACTACAGCACAGTTGTGTTAAGACTTTCAGTTTTGCCTTCAGTGGTTTGGTCTGAAAACCACTTTTTCATCTCCTGTTTTCCACTTAGAATCACACTAGCACTAGGCCAAGGCTGTCCTGCAGTGTGTGGCCTGAGGTGCAGTTACATGCTGCTCTAAGCCAAGGGCCACACTCCTACCTGCAGGAGACAGGGAGCTGCTATCTCCCCACACCTTCCTGCCCCCCCCCCTTGGACCACATCACACAAATCCCAGCCAGGTGACTAGACGGTGATCTGACAACTTATTTTGGCAGCATGATCCCAACTCGGAGACATCAAAGATGAAAGAAAAGGGGATAAGACTTCTTAGACAGCAGCACAAACTTTAACAAGCCTAGTGGTGACTATGACACCATACCAGGAAGCATCTCTTGGAAAAAATGCCCCTACCCAAGCAGCTCAGAATTCATCCATTTCTGATTCTTCTCCCAACCTGAGCCCCAGGGGTAGCACCTCTCCCATTTGGAGCAGCGGGAGATGATGAGTGACAGTGTGATAGCAGAGGCTGGCAGGACAGCACAAGGGATCTGGAGCAGAACTCAGAGAGGGGCAGGATGGGAAGTGACCACAGCACAGCCCTCCCTCCCTGCAAGAAGGTGTCCCAGATAGGCATTGCACTTCCTCAGCACCATCTTCCTCCCTGAGCAGGCTGCCTTCCTCCCAGGTGCGAAAACAGACAAGAGAGAGCATTGAAATGGTAAGGCAGACAGGAATCACTTTAGCAGAAAGCCCTTAAATTTGTCTCCCAAGGGTGAGGTATGGCCACGGGAAGGATCGGCTACACAGACACAGACAGGAGAAGTTCGTTTGCAGACTCACCCTGCTCAGGCTCTTCCAACAGAACCCCTCTTTTTACCAGCTCCTCTCTTGGCTTTCGCATAGAAATCTTTCGTTCTAAAACTGATATTAAATTGAAAAAAAGCACTCAGAAAACAGGGCAAGCTTAAAGTTCAAGAAGATTTTTTTTTTCTTTTAAAGAGATTCTCCAGAGAAAATAAAAGGGCTTCAAATTTCACTGGTTTTGCATGGATTAAGAGAGAGGAGGAACTGCATGTTCAGACCTGCATTTCATACTGCACTGCTGATCATGGAGTAAACCCTCCCTCCCCACAGCTGCTTGGGGAGCTTCCTTGAAAAAAAGGAATTAATCTATCTGAAACTACAGCTCCATGGCAAGGTATTTCTGGAGAGATGGCAGGTGCCAACCCATCACCAAAGTCCCATTTTGGTTCTTACACGTGTCAGCACTCAGGCTTGTGACAGCAAGCCCTTCTCAGATGGATGAGGAAGGGACACCCACACAGCCCGTGTTACCTTACCTTCTGAAGTCTCCTTAAATTTGTCACTGCTTTTCTTTTTCCTCCACTTCCAGGGTTTGAAAATCTTGCCAAAGCTTGAGAACTTGCTTTTCCTCTTTGTAGGAGGTGTGGTGTCACCTGATTCCAAAACATCTACCCCCATGCTGGCATCACCAGGGGCGTGATCCACCTCTTCAGCTGCACAGAAAAGAAGGAAAAGAATAAAGAATTACTTCTGTGCTGCAGGTAACAGCTCCCATCTCCCACCAACCCACCCCACACTGGGAAATGGTGAGACACGTTCATGCAAAGAAGGGAACAAGACTCTGTCTGTGGCTCCACTGAGCCCTCACATCAGCTTCGGGAGACACAAGTGGGGTTCTCAACATAAACAGGGCAAAGGGAAACTGATAAGGACCTTCCTGATGAGACAAAGATTACAGAATCCCAGAATCATTAGGGTTGGAAAAGACCTCCAAGATCATTGAATCCAGTCTGTGACCAATCCCCACCTTGTCACCAGTCCAGAGCACGTGCCACGTGCAGTTGTTCCTTGGACACCTCCAGGGGTGGGGACTCCACCACTGCCCTGGACAGCCTGTGCCAGGGACTGACAACTCCTTCCATGAAGAAATTCCTCCTGATGTCCAGCCTGAACCTCCCCTGGTACAACTTGATGCTGTTTCCTCCTGTTCTGTTCCCTGTTCTCTGGGGGTAGAGTCTGGCCCCCACCTGGCTGCACCTGCCTGTCATGCAGTTGGAGAGAGTGAGTCCCCCCTGAGCCTTGTTGTCTCCAGGCTGAGTCCCCCCAGCTCCCTCAGCCACATATTAATTTAATTTTGCAGTGTCACAGCTTTGCCCATGAACACAAACCACTGCCCTACATTTTCTCATCTTCATTTGGAAGCAACTGGTCACAAGTCGTTACATGAAACAAACGCCTTCCAGCCCACTGAGCTGATGTTCATGACTGTCCGCACCCCGAAATCACCAGACCCATTCCAGCAGCTGGATGTGCTAGATTTTCCCCTCTCTGATTTTCCTTCTATAAATAAGGGCAGCAAACCTAGCCAAAAGCAACAACTCCACAGGAAAGCGACACAATACAGGCCTGTGCTCCACCTACTGCACTGGAGTCTCTGGAGAACAACACAAGGAGGACATGGAGGCGGGAAGGGACATGCACAAAAACCAAACCAAAGCAAAAAAACCCCACCCCCAACTCAAAGAAACCACTTTTGAAGCAGAACCAAAGCACAAAACACTAATCCGGGGTCTGTTGATCCTGCCTCGCCTGATGTTGCTGTTTTGGGGTATTTGATGGAACACAGAGGAGCACTTGCAACGAGCAGAATCTAGCACTGCCTGCAAAAAAATAAATCAGTGCACATGAGCTAAGCGAAGCCAGCTGGTGCCCACTCCATGGCATGATTTCCAGAGCCAGAATCCATCAGCTTCAGGACTAGAGATGGAAGCATTGCAGAACTCCATGGAAAAAATCCCATGGAGAAGAGAGACGTCTCCCAGCCCCACCACACCCAGCAGGCTGGAGTATCCTGATACAAACTGCACTCAGGTGTCTTCTTTAGGAGCCTCCAAGTCAGACATTGTGGAGCTTGGGAGCACAACAGACCTTTTAGTCAACTTCAGACAAGCCTGTGTGATGTGTCTGCAGAACAGGCAGTGCTCCATAGGTAACAGGAAAGTTCAGCCAAGAATCCCATCTCCTGAGACGAAGAGATTGGGAAAAGAATTTTAGGGGAAAGCTGCTTCACATATAGGACAAAGAGCTAATAATGTATCTTCTGTATCCTACAAACCTCCATCGAGGATACAGGCCCTGATGTGAAAAAGCAGATTCCTGTCAGCATAGGGAAGAGCATGCTCAGGACACAGGGGGAAAAACCAAAAAAAATGCATTGTTTGATGCAGCTCTACCTGCAACCCTGTAGTGCTTCCCAGCATGAGATCTCAGATCCCAGGAAGCATGAAGCACAGGTAGCCACAGCCATGGGCTCCTGAGCAGCCTCAGGCCACAGGGCTGGGGACAGGCTACCCCTGTGTCACTGCAGGACAGACAGACCCAAATTTTCCAGTCTGAGCACCAACGGAATGGAAGATCACTGAAAGACAGGGAAGAGAAGAACAACAGAGGGAAACCGGAGAGTGTTTGAGCCACTGTTTGCTTGTTGGTTGTACTTTTGTTTAAATCAGCCCCATAACAGAAAGTCCCTCACTCTCAACCAGTCAAAAGCTGATGTCAGCCAAGATTTATTTGAAAAAGCAAGATCAATTCAGCATCTGAGATGCTTTTAAATAAAAAAAACCAACAACCCTGACTTCATAACAGGAGAGAAATTGGGTGGAAAAAAACATACACCACGTCAGCACTGATCTGTGATTTTCTGCAGGGATGGAGGGAGTGGGATGGAAATGGGGCGGGGGGCGGGAGTGCAAGGCATTTCAAGCTCCCAGAAACCCAAGAGGAATTGTCTGCATGTTTAGAGGCACTTTCTTCAGAGACCAGAGCATTAGCCCTGGAGTTGTACATGCAATTTTAACAAGCAGTATTCACTGTGCTCAACGGAGCATTCCCAAACTTCACCAGGCAGGCACGAGCGCTTGCCAAGCATAGGCTGTAGACTGAATTTGAATCCCAAGTGTCATCAAAGGCATTTCCCTCACCTTTCCAAGGAGAACAGTGCTGAAGGCAGTAGTACCAAGCTTGCCTTGTATCTACCCCTTCCCTGAGCTGCTCTGAGGAATGTCACTTACATGCTGCTTACCACCCAAGATGTTAGTGTAGCACTAAGCAAAGTAAGTTATTAAAAGAAAACTCAACTATCGGGTCCAGGGATTAATGAAGAGCCCTCAGCACACTGGGATGTCTCCATTTCCAGGCAGAGGGAGAACAACAAGCATTCCCCTGCCACAGTCCCCTCCGAGCAGCCAGGGAGGAGCAGAGGACATGAAAGGATGAGCCGAAACTGCAAGAGACACTCGATACCTCCAAAGGAGGAGCAGCTAAGAGCAGAGAGGGTGGGGAGAGCCCACATGTAACTTTACTCCTGGCAGAACCTCTTCCAGCAGCTCCTGCAGCCCAAGTCTGGCTGTCAAAGCAAATACCATCTCAGGGTGGAGTCTCACTGCCAGAACTGCAACCACGCAGGTGAACATAGGAGGTTTCACAAGACCTTCACATCAAGAGCAAATCACTCGGTCCTGCTTCTCTGCCGCACTGCTCCCTCGGCTGTGTTACAACTGCTGGTAGGCTCCTGCTGGGCGTCAGGTGTTGTCCAACAGGGAAACACTTGGTTTTGTTGGTTTATAATCAGTTCCATGCCCAAAAACAGCCAGGCAAGAGGGGGAGACAGGCACACCAGAACACAAAACTGTCCAGATCATTTCCACCACCCTTTTGCTCTGTGTAGAATAAAACTTGACATGTCACTATGCATTCCGAGACCATTCCAGCCCACTGGTCACACCGATGCCAGGGAAGCAATTCCCTCCCTGATTCCCACTGGTATTTGTTCTGTCCTGTTGTGCAGATGACAGGAGAGCCTGTCCTACCCTTCCACAGCACCCTTCCTTTTTCCATCCCTAATTACCACAGGGACATAGACATTTAAAGCAGTCTGTTGTGAAGCAATTATGACACTGAGGACTAATGAGCGGGTGGAGGTGAGATTTACAGATCTGCATTCAAATAACCTTATTGTTCAGTGATTGTTCACGTTAGATAGTGCTCACATTCCCTCCAAAATGGACCCTCCCTTCCATTCACAGCCCATTTCCAGCTCAAATCTCCACGAAATGGTGCAGAGAGGACATTTCTTCCCTGGGAAGGCAGAGGATCCACCTTGCTGAGGCTGTGCCTCCTCCCACTCTGCTCTACAAGGTACAGGAGGGTCCTTAAGCTGCTTTGCAATGCAAGGGGGAAACCCTTCCTTATCCGAGTCATGCACTGGGAAACCGGAAAGGAACCACTGCGCAGGGCCCAGGGAACGAAACAGGGCAAGGAAAAAAAGAGGAACCAGACTTCGAGGGAAGGGTGGGAAGCATCAGGAATCTGATACCTTCACCCGACCTGTCCCTTGCTCAGCAGCAGCAAGAGACCAGCCTCACTCACCCTCACCATTGTGCCAGGCTGGAAAACCCATTTTAAATACATGGAAAAGGTTAAATGAGGTTACACAGCCCTGGGTGAAGCCAGCAGAGTCCTCATGAGATTCCCAGCTGGCAGGTCCCTCAAGTGACCCCATGCCGAAGCAGGGCCTTGTTTAACCCTTCTGGAAGCAGTAGTCCACGCTTTGGAAAAGTGACCCTGGAGGTGGGAGAGCCCCACAGAGCCCACCCTGACAGCTGGATGCTGTGCTTAATGTTCCACCAGAGCCCTGGTCAAGGAAAAATCAGGAATAAAATATCTGCTGCAACTCCAGCATGTTGCCTGATGCTCCCGGGGGAGAAGGCCTGGAACACTTGGAGCTCAGAATCCAGCTGGTCCAGCGACAGCGTGATGCCCCAGCTGCTTCCCAGCCAGAGCCTCCTGCCATTTCAGATCCGCTCTCCCAAACACTTAAGCTGTTCTGATCTCATTCTATCCAAACAAGCAGGTGAATTTGAGCTGTTTAAAACAGCAGATTTGTGTTAACCCAAAATGTTTAGACTGAAATAATCTAGGGAAACATCACAAAATTGGCACAGCCTGAACACACAAGAAGGCAGGAAAGCTCCAGCAGTGCCAAGCAGCTTGGGATGCAATTCCCTATCGGTTTGCCTGGCCAGCTGATCCTTCCAACCCTCCCCTGCAGACATGTTTTTGCTAAAGTCTTGCAGTTAAATTTCATGCAGAAAAAAGCTCTTTTCCCACTGCATCTTGTGGTGTTGAGTGACCCCATTTTTTTTTTCCAAAACAGAGAAATCATTTCAGTGGAAGGAGCTAGAGACCCACACCCTCAGCAAGCGGCTGTGGTGATGTGTCACCTGTTCCCAAAGGTCCTGTCAGGCTTGGGGCTGCCATTCCCATTAAACAGGGTGAAGCTTTCACTCCGACCACTGCTCTCAGTGGGTCAAACCGGCACAGCCAGGATCCATGGGGTCAATTAGAAACCCCAGACGTAGTCACACCATGGCCATGCACACATGACATCCCAGCAGGCAGCTCCCAGCTGGCCCTTAGGAACCCCACCTATAAATGTCATGGTTTGATGGTCACACCATGGGCCAGGGAGGGAACGCCACCAAGTGAGCAAGGAGAGTTAATCCCCATCTTCAGGGATCAAGCCCCAAAATACCCTTTTGTAGAGCCAAGCACTACCAGCCTGGAAACAGGCACAGCAGTGACTTCAGGGACCAACAGGAATAACTAAAAAGCATTCCTTCCATTAAGGATCATTTCTCATGTGGAAGATACCTGCAACAGTTACATGGAATAGTGGCACCTCCGATGTACAGCGTTAAAGAATTAAACCCAACCTGAATCTAGTGCAGGGCATTCCAGAATTAATCCTGATGAGTTTTTAAACTGTTTTAACTCAGGCCATACATCCTCAAAAGTCACCTTGGCTATGGAGAAATTTTGGTTTTAAGCTAAAAATCACTTCAGATCTAAGTCTAAGACCACAACAAAGCAAGGCTGAGGACTGTGAAGAAATCAAAGGACTGCATCTCAGATGATGACAGTTCATAATATCTTGAATATACCTGGGAGAAACACTACTGATTTTCAGTGTTCATGAGGAAAATGGCACAATCCTTTAACGATGTAGGGTCAGTGAGCCCCAGGACAGGACTGCAGAATAGGGTTGCTAGAAAAAGGCTGAGAACAAGTTGCTTTTCTCCCCCAAACATTTCCACAGACATCCAAAGGCTGGTGGAGCAGTCTAACTGTAAGAGAAACCGGGTATCACCCTCCCTGCACTACAATGGGCTCTTTGCCCCAGTCCTTTTCTGAGATGGTAAATTCTGGTAAACCTTCATTAAGAGACATCCTCATGAGGAAACATCCCTATTTTGATGTGTAAACAGACTTGCACAGTGTGTAAATCGTGAGCTTGGGCCAGATTCCTTCCATCCACAAACCAGAGTTCACCAAGAACCTGATCCATCTCTTCTTGTAGGAGTTACTATGGGATTTCCACAAATCCCAGGAGTTTCTGTTCATAAGGAGCTTGCCGGGCATTCTGTCTTTGGGCAAATGAGGTACTTCAGTGCCACGGCAGCAACTCTGCTTTATTTGCCTAAGGAGCACACCTCCCTGAAGCTCTGCCGTCAAACAAGCCCACAAGGTGCATCGGGAAGTTTTGCTGGGAATGTGGCTGCTCATTACACACCTCAGGTGCCTGGAATACATCAGTACCTACGGCTCCAGCAGGACCATTGCAGCCCTGAGCCAGCACTGAGGCACTGCCACAAACCTTCTCATTGCCACCATAGTGTAGATGCACAGGCTGGAGAGCAACGCAGCTCCCTCCTTATCTACCCTGCTGTGTCCAACAGAGCAGTCAAGAATCCGAGAAGCTTCCAAACAGCAACAACTCAAAAAGCAAACACTCTCCTGAGGGAAATGTTGTTAAAAGTATCCAAAAAGCACTTCAGGTAAATGTTTCTAAGCTTCCCAAAAACAGCTTTAAAAACGTGCTGTGTGTTTTCCTGAATCGCCCAGGGAAGACATGAATCCTGACCTTAAAGGAATAAAAGGTTGTGGTCACAAAACAGCCTCAAATAGTCCCAGCCCTCGGCTTCCCTGTGTTTTGTATGTTTCTAATCACCATAATCTTCACAGGACTCTCCTTAACAGCATCCTGCCACAGTTAATGCAAGAACCATCTCTTCAAGTTCCAGATTTAATCAGTAGGAACTGTGAGAGCTGTGCCATGAGAAAAGACTTCAGAGAGCAAATGAGCAGTTGAGGAAGCACCAGGTCTGCTGGCCCCAGTCTCCAGAAAGCACAATATCATTACACCAAGCCCACTCCCCTGGAAATTACCACTGTTCTTCATGTTTGATGAAAGAGCCCAAGACTGACCAGGCCAGCTTCTAACAGCGAATAAATCCAAGCAGAAGATGCTGCTAATCTCCACACTATGAAGACAACTGAAGTTCTACTTCTCCCTTCCACTCTCTCTGTCCCTTTATTTTTAGCAACTCTTGAACAAGACTAGCTGGAGTGAACTGGTGATGGGGAAGAGAATCACTGGTTTCATCTGAGCCCTGGACATGCTTGATAGGGTCAAAGTTATAGAAGTGAAAAATAATGAAAATAATAGTCTGTATCTTGAGGGCGCTCTTTGTGTGCCGATGTCAATTTCTTCTCTAAAAATTAGATAATTCCATTTTACAGATGAGGGTGAGCAACTGAGCCCAGCCAGCTGACAGCAAGAGAGAATGAGAGAAAGGCAACAGTGGGATGTGGAAAGTCTCCTGATAGCCAGTGCCTCCCCAGTCCCAGTGCTGGGGACAGCACCCACGACAGACCTGGAGGAACACTGACCCACACACGGTGCTCGGGAAGTGGGGCTGCTCCTAGAGCTTAACACAGCTGTGTTTTCCCCAGCCTGTTACTGAGATACCTCACAGTGGAGAGGGAAAACAAGCAGGGAGATGATTGCCAAGCCCTTCTCCCCCCGAAACTGCTACAGCTGCCCCAAAAGCTAGGTGACATCACACACAAGGAGGGAATTCTTGGTGGCTTTGGTCCAGGCTCACTCTCAGGGCTGACTCCTGCCCCACACAGGTGAACTTTCCCACTATCCTAGTGCTTTGCAAAGGTAGTATCCCTGAATCCATGCCAGCCAGAGGCTGTCCCTTCAAACAGCAGCTTGGAGCCTGTCTGAAGATCAGAGAACATGTTTCACAGTGAGTGCATGTGACATAAGTAAGAGTAAGGAAGGAAATGGGGTTATTTCTCTGGTTTCTCTCCCCAGCCGGGCACAGGTTACACAAGTCCCACATTCCACTCCTCCCAACTCCTCCGTTTCACCTGCAATGCTGCCCTGCCGCAGCCCCAAAGCTCCCTGTCTCCCCTGCGCTCCATTACTCACCAAAAGCACCTGGATTTACCGGTCTCGAGAAGTGCGGCTGCCCCATGAGATTCTGCTCAGAGCAGCTCTCCGGGAAGAGGCGGGAGGGGGAGAGAGGAAAAGTCTACGCTGAGAACACTTCAATCCTTTAAAACGATAAATCCACACTTTGGATGAGGGAAGAGCCTGGCGAGTGAGGCAGCTCCCAGCTCTCAGGCCACAGCTCCGGTGTCCGATGGTCCAGCACGGGTCCTGCTCTCCCTGTCCCCCATGCCTGGGCACTTGATTCTCATAAATAGGCGTCCGTGCCAGCTCCCTTCACGCAGGAATGCCTGTCATTCCAGAGCCGAGCTGGCTAGGGCCGAAGCTCAGGAAGGGGAGGAGACAGCCAGCCACGATCCAGCCACTTAGCTGCACAATCCAAATTATCAACACCCCTTGCTCCTTCCTCGCATCCAGTTTAGCAAAGAAGAGAGAAAAGCTGGGAGCGAGGAGAAGGAGAGCAGTGTTTTTCTCAAGAATGGGCTTGGAGAATCCATGCACGGCAACATATCACAGGATTTCACCTGCCAAAATTGGATTAAGGAATTGACAGCCTACCTGTGCCAGCGAAACACAAACCAAGGCAGTCAGGGATGAGACAGCCGTTCTCTTAAGTGCTGTGGGAGCTGCACTACCCCAAAGCAAAGGGAATTTCAAAGACAGCCTGAGCTGATATGCATCTAGCCAAATATATAATAAAAATACAATTTCATAGCAATTTTTCTCTCCACTAAAGTTACCAGGAAGCGTATCTTCTCGCTTAATTTAAATTTAACAATGGAAAATTTAAATTTAACAAGGAAAGTAAAAGTTTAGTTTCTATTCATGTGTCACAGCTTGATGGTTAAGGTAACAAGCATCCCCCTCAACCATCTGCCTCACAATAAAAGATCTCCAAAGTTTAAATATGTCCATTTAGATTCCTTAATTTATCATTAAAATTTGGGTTAGGACTTCTGTGAACCTACAGCTCGTTTTCTCTGTACACCCCACAACAGAGGAGCAGGAAAATCTTTAAGCATCCAGAAGCTTAATCTTAGTTCAGTAAAAAAGGAAAAGCAATTTTCAAAAATATACAGGAATCTGCTGCAACATAAAAGGGATTAAAACCAGGAACCTGACCCCATGTGACACATCTAGGTTGGTTTTCCCCCAGTGTGTGAGACGTTTTAAACAACAGGATTTGCTGCAGCACTCGGTGTCCCTGTCCTTGTTGGGCCAGCAAGAGGAAGACTGAATATGACTGAATACTACCCAGGCAGCAACCCCAGTAAGAAAATCTTCTATTCTGGGAAACAACCAGATCCAAGATTGTTGACTAGGGCTCGTGCAGCTGGGAACAATCAATGCTGCACACTGCCCAGAGCAAATGCCATGCGATTGCCGTTCCCAACCCCATGGATGGGGGATGCAGCACTACAAAAACATACCCCAAAACAGGGCAAGGGGTAGTTCTGAAATTCTGTAACACCTCATCTGAGCCACAAACACCGCGAAGACCTTGGTGGTCTTGGTTCCCCCACTAACATACTGAATGTGCCGTTGGGCAACTTGCAAATCCACCCCTCATCCAAAGCAGAGCCGTAAAAACACAGGAGGAAGGAGAACACTTGTGCACCTTCTCCACCTGCGTTGTGCTTGTCCTCAATCCCTGGTGCTGGGCAGGTGACCCTCATCCCACAGACAGCAGGAGCAGGTGGAGGAGCCGGCGATCAGCAGAGCTGTGGAGGCGGACAGCAAATACCACTGTCCTCCCTCGTGCAGGGCACATGGACATTCCTGGAAGTGTTGCTCTTCTCCAACTCCCACCATGGACATCTCTACGCTCAGGCTCTCACTGTGGGCAATGAACATCTCAGTTCCCAGGAATGCTCCACCTCATTGAAGACTTTTTGCTTTGAAGCAAAGAAAAAGCCATTTTTAAAGCCATTCATATTCGCTGCCATCTGGCAGAGACTCATAAAGGTCAGAGATAAAGGCAGGAAGATTTCCCCATGTCTGTGAATCAGCTGCCCAGCTTGAAAGGAGGTCTGGAAAAAACATCCCTGCATTTGGGAATGCTACAGAACACTGCCTCTAGACCTGCCTGGCTTCTAAGGAATTAAAGCCACTGCCTTTTCTAAGGCATTTGCCGTGAATTCAGAGTGCACAAAGCTCTGCTGCAGAACAGATGACACATGGTAACTTGTTAAAGCACAGCAGCACAATCATATCCCTGACCCTTTATTTCTACATTAGTAAAACGTGAAACATTAGCTTGAATTTCAATAAAAGATATTTAAATAAACGGATTTAAGTTCACAGCAGCTGCAGCCCAAGAGATGCACAACAGTTACTCAGGCATTGGTGCTGCACAGGAGCCCACCAGGCTGTGAAATAAAGTCCTTTACATTTCTGTATCCTTCATCAGGCCTCAAAGACCATCACAGAGAGACTAACATGATTTGGCAATGGTTGTACCAGAAGCATTAATATTTCCTCCTGAAAGGCAGGGCTGTGGTGCCCAAGGAGCAAGGAGATACAAATCAGTGTTTCAAATTGCAGCTGGCTTTTAAGCATCATTCAGAAGTACCAGCCACAACTCTCTCCTCTTTTGGGGGAGAAAGCAAAACCCCACCAGAAAACAGCTGACAACGTGCACAAAACAACAGAAATCCAAAAGTAACACCAGCATCATTCTTTTCAAGGGTACTCCTGGCCAGAAAAACCCATCAGTCCATCGTTCAGCTCCACCTCTGGAAGAAAAGGTGCAAATCCTGTCCCAGAAAACAGAACACCAAAAAATGTTCCTGCCTGAACTGCAGCCTGAGGTCAGAGCATAAGAGCAGCTCCTAAGAAACCCTCTGCTTTCAGAGGGCTTTGTTTCATCACTGGGGAAAAATACGGTACAAAGGAACCTGCCCTCGTCTCACTGGACATGCAGGACAAAGGAAAACCCACATTTCAAGCAAGGCAAGAGTAATAAACGTCAAAAATTCCCATAATAATGAGAAAGGCCATCTGACTTTGCTGCACGGCAACCAGAAGAAACCAGAGCAACTGTTTTACTCCTCAGGGACAGGTGAAGACCTTTTTAAGATTAAAAACTTGGAATAGCAAAGAGCTTTCTAAAGGAGAGCAAAATGGGAAGCAGCTGATTGTCCCTTCAGCATTTTCTTTTAAAATATAGTAACCAAGAAACACCAGTTACATGAAAATTTTACGTGATTTCAGGAGAGGCAGATGGCTGAAATAAAAGAAGATAGGCAGTAAATACTCAAACATGGGGTACATGGCCTTCCTCTGAAGTTTCATTTCCTCTCCATCCAGCCCAGCATCCCATTAAACCCCCGGCATTTCCCTATTAATAATCTGTTTATATACATTGTAAAAGGAACGCCTCTAGATTGTTTCACTTTAAAAATCTAATGAAAGCCATAATCAGGCCAATATTAGCTCCTCTAATAAAGCCAGTGTTGTTCACATTTCGGTTCACACCGACGTGAAATGCTACATTCACCCGTGGTGACTCAGACATTTGTGTTCCATGATTCAGCCACGGGAACATTAAAAAGGACTCCGGCATTATCCCATCCCTGCCGACGGAGCTATTTAAAACCAGTGATACTGGGCGTTTTCCTTCAGAGCTTTCCTTCCTCCTGAAGTTTTCCTTCATCACCAAAGAGTCAGCAGGAGCTACAGGGCCTTTAAGGCTCTTTCACTGCGGGAGATGCACCCACTAAAATCCTCACGCAGGGACCACCTCACCAGGAGGGCTGGCAGGGAGGAGAAAAAGTGGCAGCACCACGACTCTGGATGTGTTTCATTGAATCACAGAATGGTTTGGGTTGGTTTAAAGTCTATCTCATTTCACCCCCTGCCATGGGCAGGGACACCTTCCACTATCCCAGGTTGCTCCGAGCTCCATCCAACCTGGCCTGAACACTTCCAGGGAGAGGCGGCCGCAGCTTCTCTGGGAAATCCATTCCACTCACTCCCTCACCACTCTCACAGGGAAGAATTTCTCCCCAATATCCCATCTAACCCTACTCTCTGTCAGTTTGAAGCCATTCCCCCTTGTCCTGTCACCCCAGGCCCTTGTAAATAGATTCTCTCCACCTTTCCTGCAGGCTCCCTTCAGGTACTGAAAGGCCACAATTAGGTCACCCCGAAGCTTCTCTCCTCCAGTCTGAACAACCCCAGCTCCCTCAGCCTTTCCTCACAGGAGAGGTGCTTCAGCCCTCTGATCAACTTGGGTTCAGCACAGTTTTTGTTTTCAACCTTGGAAGAACAAGAACATGAAAAAATCCTGCATGTACACGTACCAGCTCAGGCTGCCTACAGAGATGAACCCTTCTGAGCTGTGCTCCGGCACTGAGCGTGCGGAGCCCTGAACGAGGGCAGTGGAGCAGGGAACCGGCGGCAGACAGGAGTCACTCTGAGCAAATGAACGCAACATGACGCTCTTCCTTTCTCCTCACATGGAATGAAAACCCGGTGTGGAAGTGGAAAATGAGTTATTTATAAGGCAGCTGGCATCACATTGTTTGGGTCCTGCAGACTTTGATGGTTCAGATGAGACAAATGTGAGCTAACTGCTCCTACAGCACATGATTTCCTTCATGCTTCCTGTGACATTTCCAAGAGGGAAACTCCTATTTCCCAGAGCATTCCAGTCCCCGTGTCCCCACCAGTTAGTCAGCACGGTGCTCCACCTCAGACAGCAAAGGGCAGCAGGTCCAGCACGTCAGGTGCCACCACCCATGTGCTGGTGTCCGGGAAGGTGAGCATGCCATGTCCCACAGCAGTCCAGATGCTGACCACGATGGAGCACAGCTGGAGGAAGATTGCTCTGCCAAGGAGCAGACTGACAGCACTTCCAGCCCCACCTTTGGGAAGGTGAGGCCATGCTCCTGGAAAGGCCTGCGGTCACAGCAGGTGGCTGGAACACAAGGAATCACTTCATTGTCACAGGGAATGGGCTTAAAAAATTGTAAATTAAACTGGGCTTTGGGCCCAGAGGAGCTTAGGGCAAAAATACCCCCCAGCCTTGTTTTCCAGTGGAAATACAACTCCCATTGGAAGCAGGTTTTAGCCAGTTCTGGAAAAGTGTCACCATCAATGCCTCCTCACCACTCCCTGCAATTACAACACAGGCCAAGTATTTTCTTGTTTACTAGTGAGGGAATGCTGAGGAATGTAATCTTGACAAAATTAAAGATTCAGTCACATCTTGGCTAACTTGACTAACCCTAACTTGATCACTATGGTGATTCATGGCTTTGCCATCTCGAGGCAAGGGAAACTCCAAAGCTGATGAACAACTTTTTGGAGCACCTTGAAGCAGCATTAAAAGAAAGTCTGGTCAGAAGCCAAAGGAAGCACACATATAGGATACATTCCAGCAGAGCATCAGGCATTAGCAAAGCATCAGCGTATTCCCAACAGGGAAGCATTCAGAGGCAGGATACCCATCTGCCACTTCCAGCTATATTATTAGGAACACATTAAGCAAAAACATGGAGAAGAAGATTACATTAATTATTGCATTGTTTAGAAAAGAATCAGGAATGGCATTTAGCTTAACTCTTGTTTAACCCTCTCCTGCAGCAAAAACTCAAAATACTCAGAGAAAAACGTATAAACTGACATCATCTGAGGCTCCCCACTTCAAAATGTGGGGATGAAGAAAATCAAAATATCTCCTCCTTCCAAAGCACTGCCCAGCACGAGCTTTTAGGGCTGGCCCAGCACAGCACACAGTGCTCTTCCCAAGCGAGAGGCTGCTGCACAGTCACATCCATCACAAACAACCCTGCAGGACAAACCCAACTCATAAGACTTTACAGCTTTGTGCAGACATTATCCAAAATAAACAAGTCCTCCAGCAGAGTAAGTACATCTCTGCCACTTACAAAACCAATGGGACAAAGTCTGTTAAGCACAACACTGGAAACTGCAAGCTAACAGCAAGAATATCAGTAAATATGAAACCTCTAAACTCAGATTAAATTGCAGTTAACCCTAAGAGGTAGGACTATATTTAATTCTATGTTAGTCTTCAGTGTACAGGTCAAGGTCCACAGACTCATGATCCCAAATTTCCTACCTCTAATCCTTCAAGATTTCAAACTTCAGCTGCAAGCCTCTCTGCCCACACAGTAACTGAAAAGAAAGGCAGCAAGATTTCTCTGTAAAAGTTGTTTCCTCTTTTAAACATTTCACAAAAATCTCAGTAAATGCATTTGCTCTTCATACCCAAAGCTGAAACTGCAGCAAAATCACCTTTGTTCTGCCAACCCAAGGGGCTTGCAGCAGCCACACTGTACCAATAATCCAAATTACCCTTCAACACCTCCAGCTCTCCAGTCTGAAGTTACATTTTTTCCAAATTACTGCACAAGCCAGGCAGTGCCAGGGCATCCTACCACCCCTCACTCTCCTGGCTCTGCTCAGGCAGACTTACAAAAGCGCCTTGGTTTAGTTTTTGGGGAACACCCAATTTCCCCACTGCACCTGCTCTGCTTTAATTATTGACTAGGCGAGGAGCTCCCGATTAAAATGCAAGGCAAGTCTGGCACACAACCTCAGCTTCTGATCATCTCCCGCAGACACAGTTGGAAAAGAAACCCACATTCCCTGCCACAGTTCAGGAATTAAAAGAAAGGGTGGATCAGTTTCAGTTGGGGCACTTAAATTCAGCAAAGAAAATAGTTTTTGTACCCTTGCAGCTGAAAACTCTCATAAAATTTGAAATTTTAAACCACAGCTTTAGGTTCACACACAGATAGAAGGTTTAAAAGCTTCCTTTCGTTTGTACTGTGTTTTTACAAGCCATTTCTGCCAGAGTAAATCTAACAGGTAATTACAGGTCTGACCTCCTTCTATTGCACAAATATGCCTTTGGAAACAATGTGGATAAATATTTGCCCAATACAAGAAGACAACTCCAAGAGGGGCCATTCCAGTTTATCAACTCTGTGATTCATGTTGATACAAGCTTTATTCTCTATTTAAGGAACAAGATAATGCTTAGGAAGTGCATCTGGCCAAATTACGTTTCATAGATCTACCATGGGCCACCCTAAACAGTGGCACAGCCAGACCTCAGGTCACACCCAGACAAGAGCCATCAGCAAGACAGGGAGTGAACCTCAACCTCAACTCCAAATACTGACTCTTGCTCAACCACCACGGTATCTCTGAGCAGCAGCCAGGCTGAGGATGGAAACGTGATGAGTAAAGCATTACTGCTAATGTGAATAAAGCAGTAATGGGTTGTGCTGTGTTACATCCCCTTCTTCCCCTTTGGAACTGGGAAGAGAATTACGACGGCCCAAAGGAGCTAAAAGCAAAATGAGAGCACTCCCCCTGCCCCCTTAGGCTCATCTTGAAATCCCCATCCCAGATGTTCCTGTTTTCTGCCAGTACCAAGAGAACTTGGGAAAACAAGGTGGTGGCAGCCACAGGCACAAAGAGGCATCCAGGAACAAGGCACAAAAATCAGACAGGATGATTGTGTCCCAAACCATACAGACCCTGGGTCCCCAAACTAAATGCTGTTTATGCATCACACTGACTCACATGAGTGCAGGGACAATGCCACGGGAATTGTTTACAGTGTCAAGGTCGTTTCATATAATTAAAGGAAATGTCAAGAGATGAGATAATACTAACAGTTCTGAAGGAACAGCTAATCCTAACCTTGTAGGAAGCTGTTTCTCCCCGAGTTGCTCCCCCTCTTGCCCACACAATCCTTCACACATTCCCAGATTCCTCATTTCACCTCATTCCCTTCATCCTGTGTCTGTAGAACACCAGCAGCGGCCTTATTTAGGAGCAAACAGCACCACACCAAAATAGTAGCTGAAAACCACTTGCAAGGCTCTCAAATAATGCTCCCCTCTCCTCCCATGTGGCAGGGCTGGACGTGGGGCTGCAGTCGGAGCACTGCCACAGGCACTGCTGCCAGCAGGAAATGGGGTTCAATTCACAGAATCACAGAAGAGTTGGGCTTAGAAGGGACCTCTGGTTGGACCCAGTCCAACCCCCTGCCAAGGCAGGGTCACCCAAAGCAGGTGACAGAGGAATGTGTACAGGTGGGTTTGGAATGTTTCCAGAGAGGGAGACTCCAGCCCTCCCTGGGCAGCTGTTCCAGGGCTCTGCCACCCTCATGGAGGAAGTTCTTCCTCATGTTGAAGCATAACTTGTGTTTTAGTTTATGGCCATTGCTCCTTGTCCTGTCCCTGGGCACCACTGAACAGAGTCTGGCACCATCTTCTGGTCCCCCTTGGAGATATTTCAAAGACTCCGAATGCTAAGGGGTTGGAATGGACCTTAGAGAACATTTAGTCCCAGGCCCCCTGCGCTGGGCAGGGACACCTCCCACTATCCCAGGTTGCTCACTGATGAAATCCCCTCTCAGCCTTCTCTTCTCCAGACTAACCAGGCCCAGCTCCCGCAGTCTCTGCTCATCAGAGGGATGCTCCAGACCACTTATCTCTGTGGCCTCCGCTGGACCCTCTCCAGTAGCTTCTTGTCTTTCTTACACTGCGAAGACCAGAACCAAACGCGATGAATTAAAGCAGGGCAGCGAGGGCTGTGAGCACAGCCCAGCACAGCCAGCACAGACCATCACAGATGGACTCAAACCCGCCCGTTGGAACGGCCCTGAGCTCAGCAAGAATGAGCTCCTCAAATATTTACTCACCCTCCCAGACAAATTCTGCAGCATAAGAATTGTAGCACACGACTATTTCAAGTATGTCAGCTAACAAGCTTCCAGCCAGCCTAATGGGAGCTGCAGTCCCACCTTCACCTGGACGCAGATAACCCCTCACACCAGGAGGACAGACAGAGGAGGATTCACCCCTTTCCTGCCCATGGCAGTCCTTGGGAGCCTCACACCTGAGTTAAACACCTTGAGATACAGGCTGGGATCAAAGAATGATGTGATGGCAGAGATTAGGCAGCCAAAGAGCTCCACTCTACATCCCACGGCTCCGTGAGGCACTTCCCAATGCTCAAAGAGGGAACTAGGGAGAAAGATCTTAAAGGTAAGTATCAGTAAAAACTCCCCACGGTGGCATCCACCAAAATCTCCCTTCTCAAAATCCGGAACATACCAGACTGGCAGCACCAAAACTCAAGTTCAATGGCTTTCAGACTGCAGAAAGAATGAGCAACATCTACAAGAAGCCACCAAGAAAACCAGGGGGACACATCTGGATTAACTAATTTATCAAGGGTCTCTACCTCCTCTACCAGACCCCATTCCAGGAATGAAAAGTGGCTCCAGTAAGAGCAGTTATAGCAAGGATACCTTTGAGCAAGTGTATGGTGCACAAAAATTATGGTGTATAAACACGAATATTAAATGTTTCTCTGTGCACTTTAGGTCTGAAATCAGGAATTTTTTCTTGTGCTGAATTCCCATCTCAAAAAGCTTGTGGAAAGTGCTGACTCCTTTGCTGTAAAAATTATCCCGAGGTCCCTGGAATTAAAGGCTAGTGCGATGCCATCTAAATCCGTCACCTTATCAACAGCAGGGCTGGCTGGCCTCTGGGCACTTAAACTGGTCCAAAATCCCAGGTGGCCCCTTGGCTACACCAGCCCCCACATCCTCTTGCTGCCTTCTTTGAGACAGCCCAGACACTTTGTCATTAGCAACCCTGAAGCTCATTTCTTCAGCAAATGAGCTCCTTGGATCTTCCAGAACAATTCTCACCATCCTCAAGGGAACAGAAAAGAATAAAAATAAAACCTCACCAAAAAATCTGCAGTTCTTAACAAAATCAGCCTTAAAAAAAAAAAAAAAAAAAAGAATCAAAGCTTGGAAATGAAAAGCTGACCGATCTTTTAATAACAGAACTTTCCTGTATTTATGGAAATTTCTGGTTTGGCACAAAAACATCTGCTCATTTAGTGGGTGTTATAAAAATCACTTCTATACTCTGGTGATGCTGAAACCAAGAGGCCTGGTTTAGTGGTAATTGAGCAGAGAAAAACATTTTCCATGACTTTGAAATCCAAATTCTAGTTCTCACTGGGTTATAGAACTTCACCTCTCCACTGTACATGGCTGTCTCGGGTCACCGTGTTTTGTGCTGCTGCGACCACTGCTGGAGCTTGACCTGGCAGTGACAATGCCACTGTTCCAGCTCATCCAAACCCTGCATGGAAGTCAGGCCAGTATAACCTGGAGGTCTGTGCCCAACAGGAAAACAACCCCATCTGTAATGGCCACAGCCAGTGACTGCACATGCACTCTGGCTCTTCTCTCCTTCTTACAGGACCATTTTGGTTCCAGGGTTTTCCTGACACTGGTTACCTTGCAATTTATCCAACTCCTTAAAACCAAGTTTGAGATAATCCCTTTTAAGCATCTCACCAGCTACTTGTGTTTAGAACAATCACCACAGGCTATCATGGATGCAAAATGAGATTCTCAAGCCAGAACTAATTATTCTCTGCAAATGATATGATGGCCCAGAACAGTCTCCACCACAGAAACTCACTCAATGGCAGATTGTTGATGCCAGGAAGGTGTGACACAGGGAAGTCTCCTTTTAAACTTTTCCTTGTTCTTCAGTTCTTTTCCTAAAGATCTATTTAGGAATGGGCTTAAGGGATCCTTGCTGTGGAGGAGTGAATGGCTTCAGGAGGCCACAGGGTGTTCATTATCAAACTCATTTTAAAACAAATAACGCAGCACTGCTGCAACACACTGTCCCAGACACCACCTCCCAACATTAACTCTAGCAAGCCTGATCAATACTTTATCCTGAAAAGGAAAATAAGAAAAAGCCTTGAACAGAGCAAGGGTGCCAGACTGACTCACATAATCCCATTAGAGTTATCCAGAGCACTCAGTTTGCTCAGTATCTGAGAGATAACAGGATTAACTTCATGTTCAACATCATTTCAGCCTAATAATTGCGGAATCACTCCTACAGCCATAATGTCATTGATTCAGCAGGGGATTCCCACCACTCCCCCACCAGTCCCAGCCTTGAAAGCCCCTTCATTAGCGTCAGCATCTTAAGTTAATTACTTGGAGAGATTTTCCTTTCCTCTCCCAAAGCAAAATGTAACTTAACCCCTGCAACCTACAGTGCTTGGGCAGAACAAACTCCTGCCTTCCCTGCAGGAAAGGGACCCTGTTTACTTTCCTAATCACCACTCCAGTTTCCAAGATTTAATGTTAAGACCAAAGAGCTGGAAGGGGAAGGCAGGTTTTTCATCATTTTGGTTGAATTTCAACAAAAATCATGGCAGAGGCTGGTTATAGTCCTCTCAAAGATCAAGGTTCAGCCCCAGGTCCCTGCCTAACTCTGCCTTCCTGGGGAGGGGGGGTTGATCTGCTCTCTAAGAGCAGAGCCACAGCCAGCCAGGATCACCGCAGAGCCTCCAGGAGTGATTTTCCTTGCCAAGCTGTGACTTGCTGCTCACCTCGCCTTGGAAACGAGTCCCTTAGTGCAGCGGAGCTGGGGAAGGAAAGGGAAAGCACACAAAGCAAACAGTACACAGAGCTGCTTCTGACCCTGCGGGGGAACAGAGCACAGGAACCAGGACGTGTTTTTATAGGGGATTTTTTCATGGAGTGCAGAATGCTATTAAATTCTACCTTTCAAATACAGCAGGAGGCTGTGCTACACCAATTAGGCCAGTGTTGTTATGCTGGTACTAAGCCTGACACGGTGCCAAATCAGACCCCACTGCACTGCCTATGAAAGTCAATGTCCACAGCCACTGCTTGGCTGCACCATCATGGTTTGTCTCTTTTACACGCCCCCCCAAAAAGGGGCGGGAGAGAAGGGGGAAATCTCCTACAGAAATGCAATTCACAAAATTCTAGAATGGTTTGAGTTGAAAGGGACCTTCAAACTCATCTCATTCCATGCCCTGCCACGGTCCACTATCTCAGGTTACTACCAGCCCCGTCCAGCCTGGCCTTGGGCACTGCCAGGGATCCAGGGGCAGCCACAGCTCCTCTGGGAATTCCATCCCAGCCCCTCCCCGCCTCCCAGGGAACAATTCCTTCCCCATATCGCATCCGTCCCTGCCCTCTGGCGCTGGGAAGCCATTCCTGTGTCCTGTCCCTCCCTCCTTGTCCCCAGTCCCTCTGCAGCCCCTCGGACCCCGGCCCGCCTTGGGCCGGTCCCGCGCGCCCTCTGGCGGCCGCAGCGCAGCGCTGCGGACACTGCGCGGCTCGCGGCCGCACCTCGGACACGGAGCGGCTGCAGGGTGCCCAGAGAGGGGAAACGGGCCTGGCGAGGGCTGTGGAGCACCAGGAGCGGCTGAGGGAGGCTCGGGGGGACCTTCTCGCTCGCTCCAGCCTCCTGGCAGGAGGGGGCAGCCAGGGGGGTCGGGCTCTGCCCCCAGAGAACGAGGAACAGAACAGGAGGAAACAGCGCCAAGTGGTGCCATGGAAGGCTTAGACTGGATATTGGGGAAAGGTCTCAATCAAAGGGTTGTCAGTCCCTGGCACAGGCTGCCCAGGGCAGTGGTGGAGTCCCCATCCCTGCAGGGGTTTAAAAACCATGTGGATGTGGCACTTGAGGACAAGGGCTAGCAGTGGCCTTGGCAGTGCTCGGGGAATGGCTGGACTTGAGGATCTTGGCGGGCTTTTCCAACCTGAAGGATTCTGTATTTTATGGTAACAAAATTGCACAGCTGAGTTACACCAGTGTACAAAGCTCTACCTTACAGAGCTTTAAGACTAGCTCTACCAGGAACCAGGATCCATGGCAGAGCCTGAATCAGCAAATCTCAGCTCAGAACCTGCAGAGCCTGAGCACTCTCAGGCTCAACAGATCTGTACGTGGAATTCAGCAACTCCTAGAAATGTTATTCTTTATGTGCCAGGGAATACAAATTTATCAAAACCCGACAGTAAATCCTTTTGAAATCTTAAAATCTCTGCTTCACAAAACAAGACAAACCCAAGCTAGGTTGAGAACCATGTTCTCCCTAAACAAGTCATGGTTATCCACTCATCCCATCACAGCTGAATGGGCCCAACCTGTAAAAAAGCCACCTCGTATCTCTGGTTTCCTGTTGTTTCAGGAGACAAAAGACACCTTCAGCAACCAGAGCCAGGGCTCCTTTCCAAGACCAAGCAGATAAAGTGGTGATGTCAGCAGTGACAACATCCAAGTGTTCACACTGGGCTGCACCTCAGGACAAGCCTGAGGACCTGGGAGTAGCTTTGTCCAGCCAACAGCCCAGCTAACACTATTTACAGCTCACAAAGGCACCAAGATAATGAGAACATTCAGTATTTTGTTTTTAAAAGGTCAGGTTTACCACTCAGCCTGGACACATTGCTGCTGTGTGAAGAAACAGTAATAACAAAAATCACATTAATACTAAACCTGCTTGTCTCTGGTTCCAGGCAGGCTCCTCTTCTACTCCCAACCCCAATAAAATCAGCCACTAAAATCCCTGGACAGAATTTACAGGCAATGTTCCAAGAGCAAGGTGAATTTAAGGTCCAACAAGTTAAAAAAGAAAACTAGAAACTCTGGAAACCTACTGCCCTGCTCCATGCCCTACTTACTGAGCTACAGGAGCTCCACACTCACTGTTTCACAGCAAGTCACCCAGAATTACCCAGAGGATTGACTGCATGTCCTACAAGGTCTTATCTCTTCACACAAGGAATAAGATTGTTCAATTCTGTCACAAAGCACTTTAGCGAATGACATTTCTCACTCAACATCAACCTTTGCCACTATCTTGTTCCAACCAGCCTGGAGGCCAAAGAATCTCCACCCCAGCACATCCACAGCGGAGCCAGGAAACCACAAATCCGGCAGAATTAACCTCTGCTTTCCCCCAGCCAGAGATATGGGTACAAACTACAAGACCACTTGCCACAACAGCTTCAAAAGTCACTCAAAATGGGGTATGGGCATCACAGAATTATGAGGTCTCTGGCAGGTCAGCAAATAATCTCTGTGAAACACTTGGCTCGTAGCTCAGGAGGGAAAGGCAGCAAGAGCTCAGACACCGCCTCAAGTTGTTTGGGGAGGAATTATAGGGTATTAATTTTCAGAAATGCCACGCTAACTAGATGGATGGCTGAGCTGAACCACTTGCAAATAGAGCAGGCAGAAAAACAGCACCAACATGCCATTGAGTGCCCCAAGCATCCTGACAGCACTCAGGACGTTAATTACACTAAGAACTAGAACAAATCTAAGAACAAAAGGCTGTCAGGATAATGTCTCAAAGTTTTTGCTAACCTGTCAAGTGCACTCGACTTATTTACAGTAATGCTCTCAGGTAGGTAAGGAAATGCTCTATGCTGCACTTTGTTTAAAAGTCAAATGATCTCCACTGAGATCAGTTCCAACCTCTGGTAACCTGCCTAAGGAACAGTAGGAATTTGCCTTTCTACCTGCTTGCAAATTAGCGCACATCAACTGTAATTAAGGAATTGGCCTCAGGCACTTTGGCCACTTCGGTTCTTCTGCTGTATCACACAGAGCAGTGTTAATGCTGCACACACAACATGCAGCTTCTGAGGGGAATCGCAGCTTCTCTGTCTTCCTGGAAGAAAAACACATTCTTTTGTTCTGGAACAGAGATCATGAAGAGATTTCCATTGGCTACTTAGCATCGACTGTTCTTCTCCAGCAGACCTGAGTTGGTTGACAGCAAAGCTCCCAACGCCGCAGTGCTCTGACTGCACATCAAACCCGGCACACACTGCTGGCACTGACTGCCAGCTCCAGCAGCCTGGCTTCAACTGAGACCTTAGAGCCCCTTCCAGCGCCTAAAGGGGCTCCAGGAGAGCTGGAGAGGGACTGGGGACAAGAGCCTAGAGTGACAAAACAAGGGGGAACAGCTTCCCACTGCCAGAGGGCAGGGATAGATGAGATCCTGGGAAGAAATTCTTCCCTGTGAGGGTGGTGAGGCCCTGGCACCGGGTGCCCAGAGAAGCTGTGGCTGCTCCTGGATCCCTGGAAGTGTCCAAGGCCAGGCTGGACGGGCCTTGAAGAAACCTGGGATGGTGGGAGGTGTCCCTGCCCATGGCAGAGGGTGGAACAGGATGAGCTTTACAGTCCCTCCCAACCCAAACCATTCCATGATTCTATATGGGTTCCCATAATGGTTTCAAATCTCTGAGCATCTGAAGGTATAGCTCTGATTTTTGGGGATAAAGGCAGGAATCAGGCAGCCAGCCATGCATCCTGCTGGGAAAAAGCAGCAGAGCAGGTGGGATAAGAACCAAGTATTCACGTTTTCAGCCCTTTCCTCTACTCAGACTATATTTAGAGGCCAAGCCTCCAGAAGCAGCAGATTCATATCACACTGGTTTCTTTCTGAGGCATGTAACCCAGGAGTCAGCTTAGATGCTAAAACAAATTACTTCTTTGTTTGCACAAAGGTGAAGGACTTGAAGAGTATTTCCTATTTTTAGGAGGAAAAGAATTGGGAAAGAAGTAGCACAGCAGGAGATAAAGGGGATGAAAGTCAAAGGGGATGAAAGTCAGCAGGGAGTAAAGCAGTAGCTGCAGAAGATTCTTAAAGCATCCATAAACTTAGTATTTCAGGAGCTTTCTAAAAAAAGCAGCTTTGGGTAACAGCCTGTGTGTGCAAAGGCTACTTCACTAATTTCCCCAAATGTTTCACAGTTGTCCCACAGAGATTTAGACCTTTTATGGACTTAAAGGTTCACATCTGAATACCGGCAGAGGAAGTGTGTAAGCATAGGCAGAAACTGTCAACAGAGTGCAAAGTACAGGAGGTCAAAGGACCCAACAGGAAACACTTTCCATGAAAAGGCATTCCATGCTCCCTCTGAACCTGTTCATTAATGATTGCTCATTACTGGGCAAGTGAACTGCCGGTCTGCTCCCACCTTAAGTCGATGCAACATGGCAGCAGAGCTTTCAAGGAACCCTGGGCATAAGGTGAGACTTGCCCTGCCAAGCACAAAGCTTCCACTTAAATATTTTGCTTTTTAGATCTCACAGACTTACAGACAGATGAAATACTAGATAGAACACAAAGAAAAAGGTCCAAACCTAGCTCAGATCATGGTAAGGTGAGTGAGTGGTCTTTGGGAGGGGGCCTGGGCAGTGACAGCACAGGCAGAAGAGGAACAGCAAAAACAGGCTCTGAAAAGAGAGTGTGATTCTTCACCCGCACCACAGGAAGGATCTAAAGAAGGGAAAGGTATTCCAGAGACATTTCCCTTCAACAGATCACTTGTGTAGGTGGGACCTTGAGGAAGCTTGGCCTGGCAGCATGTGTATATTTAGATTTCATTTATTCCCTTCCCTAATCTCCATCCTCCCACCAGCACCTGCCCCGCCGGCTCCTCTGGGGCAGTGTTGTCCCTGCAGCAGGCACCATGCAGGGCTGGCGCTGGTGCAACACCTCTCATCTCCTCACAGAACAGTGCAGGCTCCCCCACTTCAGAACCTTCTCCAGCTCCACGTCACTGCAACTTGAGCAGTCTGTACATTCCTAAAGCAAATGCCAGGGACACAGGCACAGCCTACAGGGAAGGAATTCAGTTTTAAGTCCAGCATTAGTGACAAAGACATGTGAGGCTGCCCTGGCAATGACACACACCCCCCAAATATACTGTATAGTGCTGATGTAAAATCATAGAATCCCAGAATGGTTTGGCTTGGAAGGGACCTTAAAGCTCATCCAATTCCACCCCCCTCCAATGGACAGGGACACCTTCCACTAGACCAGGTTGCTCCAAGCCCCATCCAAATTGGCCTGGAACACTTCCAGGGATGGGGTAGCCACAGCTTCTTTGGGAAATCTGTTCCAGTCCCTCACCACTCTCACAGGGAAGAATTTCTTCCTAATATCCAATCCAAACCCATCCTCCTTCAGTTTAAGGCCACATGTGGCAACGTAACCTACAGCCACTTGCTCAGGGCCATGTCCCAAGGTTTGCCAGAAGTTTCTGTGTATTCTCTATACTTAAGTCAAGGCAGGGTTGTGAGCAAATTTTAAGCTGCATACCTGTTCTAGAATACCATGTATGGACAGCTCTGAAACTTCACTGCAGCTGCCTGGAGACCTGGCTTCCACTTGTCCTCAGGGATGAGCATGAATTAAAATCTGAAGACAACAGCAAATTTCATTTTTAATTAGCCAGGGCAGTCAGCCAAGGAAGGCTCCCCCACCCACCCATGGCTGGTGAAGCCTGACAGCTCAAAAGGATTTATGCTTCCCTGTGCATTCCCAGTGGCCATTCCAAGCACACCAGCTCAAACAAGCGCCAGCCATGCAGCATTGTGAGTGCAGTTAATATCCAACCAGGGAAGGACAGCAATGCATCCAAAGCACCAGGCTTGAAGGGCACAAAGGGCACAGACTTGGACTTCAGCTCAGTTCCATCTTACCTCATCTCTGGGATGAACCCAGGAGTCCTGAGCTTAGCAGCACTTGGAGAATGAATATCCTTAAAAGCAAAGGAATTTTAAGGAATTTATAATAAAATATCCATCTGTTTATTCTGTCTTTAATATGGGGCTCTTGGCTCCCAGCACGAAGGAGGTAACACATAAAGCTTCACAACCAGCCACGGGGGTGTCTGTGCATGCAAAAACCCAGTACAGATACTCCATCCTAAACTGGCACCGCTCAAGCTGTTCAGAGGGAAAGGGGAGGTAACTTTACTTAAGTTGGCAAAATGCAAACAGAACATACAGCTTTTGACATCCCAGGCCACCAGCACTCATCAAATCAGGGGCTCTCAGAAACCTCAACAGCCTGTGTCTCACTGATCTAGCCAAAAAATGGGGTTCAACTGCACGTGAAAAGGGGCACAAAGCTTTGTGATGTGAACAGAGGTGGCTGGTGGCAGTCCCAGCACAGGCTGAGTCCTGGGGAATAAGCAGATGGGATGGGAGGGATCTTGAACATCTCGTTCCACCCCCTGCTGTGGGCAGGGACACATTCCACTAGACCAGGTTGCTCAGAGCCTCATCCAACCTGGCCCTGATGTTGCTCAAAGCCATCCCAGTAATTCAAGCTCTAGAGACTGAAAAATGGCCCTGCTCTGCTGTGCTCTGTCCCGGGCTGACCAGGAGCTGCCACCTCCACAGCCACTGCTCCAGCCTCAGCTGCCAGTGCCACACTCACTTCCACCTCCTCCACAAGTCATCATTTGGAATTAGTTTGCCATGAACGAATCAGAAGGGAAAACAATCACCACAGATTAAATGTGCACCTTACAGCCTGACAAAGAGAGGGCACAGCAGTTCTTGCCACCAGGACTCCAAGCACATTATCTTTTTATGCAGGAACTCTTGGCTTGCAGGTGGTCCAACCAGGCCACTGGGCTCCAACACACCAGCTCTGTATGAAGCCAAAAACCGGCCTTCATCTGCCTCACCAAGAACACTGCCCTGCTGACAAGTACGTCCATTCCCAGAGTTTTCACGGTGGCATCACCTGACTGTGTAGAATAACCTAGAAATATTATTTATGAGTTAGAAGTCACCAACTGCAGTATCACAGTCCAGAAGATGTGAGGTCAGTATGCTGCATGAATACTGGTTTCCCACAGTGCAGGCAAGAGCTTTCATGCAAATCTCATGTCAATAGCAGGGAAAAAATGGGCATTTAACTCCTTTCTTGTAGCCATTTTAGGCAAACAGATGGAAGAGCTCTTCAAGGCAATCGTTAAGCCAAAAATCTGTGCGTTTTAGTCACAACCACATCCTTGCATCAGTTAAACCTACCAGCAATGAATTTGCTTGCTTCAGGGCAAGCACTACACACTGCCTAAAGCAAGAGATTTTAATTTTAAAAAAATTAATTTAAAAAAATCCTGTCCCTTCTGCAAGACAGAGCAGCCTAAAGGAATAAATACAGAACCACAGGAACAACCAGGAGCTGATCCTCCTTTATGCCTTGCCATGTGCCTTGTTCAAACCAGCTCATTGCTTCTGGCCTCTTCCCTTTTAAGAAAGGGGATGTTACTTGTTTTCAAGAACTTGGGATAGCCAAGAGACCTGTATTACAGGTTTCACAGATGGGAGATTCCAAAAGAGATCTTCCATATGTACAGAGCTTCAATCAGATCTGGTCCACACCACAGTACAAGTGCAGCTGACGCTCCTGCCAAACTACATTATTTTCTAATCACCTTCTACACTTGAAATGAAGACACCAAGTTTAAAGTAATCGGGTTCTTTATGATGCTTAACCAAGGAGGACAGGTCAGGTCCATATTCTGTGGCAAGATATCTAAGACCGTACTCACCAGCGTTCTCTTCCATTCCTCTTGCACACTAGTGTCTGCAGTAATTCCTACAAAAACAGGAAACAAAGTCAACACACAAATTAAAATTCCAAGTGTGAACAAAGCTCAGATTTAGTTTCATTTCTCTATCAGCTCTGCTCAGCCTACAAAAAACCAGCATGGAGGGAACCTAAAGCAGAAATCCTGCCCCAAACTAGGAAGAGTGTGACATTATCACCCCCCTTTGAAGACATCAGAAGCTTCTAATCACACACATGCTGTGATGGAAAGAAAAGAGAAACAAAATTAAGGTGCCATAATTACAAAGCAGCAATATTTGTTCCCAGGGAAAACATTCCACATCTGCCTCTTCAGGAAGGGATGTGCTGTAAAAGGGAACAGCCTACTGCTTATCTAGCAAAGGCAGCACAGCACGTGCACAGGAAGTATTTCAGATGCCACACAGCATCAAGGCACTTTCGAACAAACTGTGGGAAAAAA
>VWZT01015018.1:46041-69030 GCA_013397055.1 Pachycephala philippinensis
AAAAAAAAAAAAAAAAAAAAGGAACCAGGATTTTAGCAGAAAAGCCAGTTTTTCTCTGGAGAAAGTTCTGAAATGAGGTGCCAGGGGAACAAATTTTGAGGAAATCATGACGGGTCGTGATTTTGACAGATTCTGTAGCACAGTAGAAACAGGCTCAGTATCTTAGAAAAAGGGAGGTTCTGTCCTCAAAATCTTGCAGTTTAAACTTAGACAACCACAACTGGACATTTCAGCAGGAACAGCATGGGGTGACTGGGGAAGAACTACAAAATGAGGTTGTTCCAGTGCCAAGGAGTCAAAGCCATTTTTATCCACAGCCCACCTCAGCCTAGCCTTTTCCCCATGAAGCCCAGGCCAACTCACCACCTTTGCTCCCAGCAGCAAAGCACAGTTTTGTGGCTTTAGTTTAACATGAGATCAGCCGATCATCGTCATGTGACAACTTGCTGACTGTGCAGCACGTGCTCAGCTTGTTCAAGAGCACCGGAGCATCCCACGGCTGCAGTGTCAGCGGAGACAACCACAACACACCATCCATGGAAGCTCTGCCCACTGGGGCTTTTCAGCTTTGCTTTGCTCAGCTGTGTGGGGAAAATGCTTCTTTGGATCAGACAACCATGCTCTAGGCTAATTCTCTCTGCTGCAGCTCGAACTCCATCGCAGTGATGTTCTTGGGATGGTGGGGGGGGAACACCTCAACAGAGCCACTAAACCCTCAAAACATAATTGGTGATCACAGCTTCAAACAGCTCAGAAGAGAACCAGTATCTGTACAGGCTTCTGGGCAGCAAGTGAGTGGATCAAAAACATCAGAAGGTTTTTATTTGAGAGGTAGATGGCCACAAGTTGCTTAGGAAACACCGTCAGAATCCCTACAGCCTAATCCATTAACACTGTGAAAATACAGCTTTCACACGCATCTGGATGCTTGGTTTGGTGCATCCACATGCTGCATCAAGGACACCATTTGCGAGAACTTGAATGAATGAACTGCAGAATCATTTAGGCTGGAAAAGCCCTCTAAGATGATTGAGTCCAACCATTAACCAGCACTGCCAAAGCAACCACAAACCCATGTCCCCAAGTGCCACATTCACACGTTTTTGAACACTTCCAGGAATGGTGACTCCAACACTGCTCTGAGCAGCCTGTGCCATGTCTTGACAACCCTTTTGGTGAAGATATTTTCCCTGATATCCAACCTAAACCTCCCCTGGCACAACTTGAGGCTGTTTCCTCTTGTCCTGTCCCTTACTCCCTGGGAACAGAGTCTGACCCTCATCTGGCTCCAATCTCTGTCAGGGAATGCTCCTCCACTGAAGGCAGAAGAGCCACCATCCCTGCCTGCCCTTTCAGCAAGCCCATCTGGGAAAGGAAAGCAGAAGGGAAACAGAAACAGCCACCTCAAAGCCTACTTGAACCTTAGCACAGATGACAGCAGTGCTCCCACTCCCCCAGAGCCACCAGGGAATTGGGTTTAATTTGCCTTTCAAGGGCATTCCTGCATAGGCTGTGCTGAGCTTTGCATACTACAAGGGGCACATTTGTGCCTGGAATACTAATCCTGGCAGCCTGTCACTGCTGGACACTCACTGTGCACACTAGAGACATCTGTCACTGCCTGACAGCACAGCTGGAGGCACCTCAGTCTGTGCTGGGAGGATCTTTCTGAGCAGAACACTAAATCCACGATATCTGGTTATTAACAGAACAAGCATAAAAGGCACGCTGGGGGAAAAAAAGTGATGCCAGGGCAGAGGAAGAAGGAGCAAAGTCCGCACTCCCGCAGCATTGCCACAGGCTGCCAAAGCAGGAGCGCACGGCTCTGCCTGCACTAAGGAACAGGCACTTCTCACCAAAGAAATGGATTAAGCAGTGCAGATCCTGCTGCCAGCGTTAACTAGGACTGGATAATTGGAAAGCTGTATTCTGGAATGGGTGGTTTGAGATAACCCACCCCACGGAACAGAAATTTGCTTTTATCCCCTGCTGTCACAGGTTTCCCAGATACCTAATCCTGAGAAAACTTGGATTTTTCATTTCCTCTAGCATGACATGCCACAGCTCCTCTGAATATTCATGTCCTCTGAGTGCTCCCACATTCCCTGGGCCTGACAGCTGTGTGAAATCCCTGTGTTTCAGAGAGCCCTGTTCCCGGCACAGCTCAGCAACTTTCAGCGCTCAGGACACTCCCCTGCCCCTCGCTGCTCTGGCCATCACAGGAGCAGAACCACGGTCTTTGTCTGCCTCCAGACTTCAAACACTTTACAGCTTTTCCCCCCGCTCTTGGTACCACTCTAAGAATATATTCCTGTTCCATTGACCCGGCTCTGAACTCCCGGCAGCAAGGTGATGGCTTTTTTCCAGCTAGGCAGCTAATCCACACACAATAGAAAACGACTGCTTCGCAGCCATGCTGGAGTGTTTTCCACAGTTTTCCACCCTGTTTCTTCAGTCTTAACGCACTCCCTGCTGCACAGGGAATTTTGTCTTTCCCAGGTCTGCCCATGTGCTCAGCTCTGTCACATCCTCCCACAGCAACACAAACCAGCCCAATTCCAGGCTTTGGACCTCCTCCCATGCCTCCCACCCATTCCTTGCACCAGCACCGATCCAGCTGCTCTGGGAACAGTCAAAGCTGACCCAGATGCAGACCACGCATGTCCAGAGGAGTGGGTTGGGAAGGACAGGACCTCGACAGCCCCAGATCAAACCACCACAAAGCTGCACACCAAGGTGCCGCTGTTTGTTCCATCCTTGGGCAATCCACATCCGTGAGCTTTACTGATTACCCCTTTACAGCTTCCCCCTTTCCTCACAGTCTCATTTTCAGCAATCCTTACCCAGACCTCTGGAACGTTAAGCATTCAGCTTCCTTCAAAATGAAGCTCATTAGCTGGACCCCTCTGTCCTCACTGCTCATCTCCTCCAGTAACATGAACAGCTTCCTTCAAAAGACTACAGCAGGCTTCCAGAAGTCCAGCTAAAACCTAAGCCAATGTTGGTTGTTTTTCCCAACTAAACTACAAAACTGACAACTCTTCCAAGCAGAAGTGGCACATTACTTCTCCACGGTGGCTGCCAACAGGCTTGCCTTAGGCATGGAAAGGCAGTTTCCATGCTGGCTCAGCTCTAAATCACCATTCCAGAGAGGGACACGACAGCAGCTGGGCAGCTACTACAGGGCTGTTACTGTAATGAGACACAAAACCCAAGGCTGTATTGGGAAAAAAAGCATGTGGGAAGAGAGAAAGGATGCTCTTATAACAGTTTGGAACTATATCCATCAGTTGGAGGGAAAGGGAAGGGTTAACATACACCCATAGCTTGAGGAACATGGTCCTGCATTAATACAGACCATGACCCATGAAATTAAACAAGCTCACCTGACAACTCCCAGATGATTATTCATTTTGACCTCATATGGTGCTAGGAACAGCCAATAAACAAATATTATATCATCGCTCATTATGCCACTTCCGCCCTTTGCTTTACACACTTTAAAAATCACATTACTACAGCAGCACCCAGAAGGCTCCCACTGGGGCAGATGACAAGAGCCCAGCAGAGGGCTGATGCTGCCCACAACAGCTCACCATCACAACAAGAAAAAGTGGACACCAAGAATAAGGCCAGCTGAGAGATGGAGGCCGGGCACAGAGCAGCCTCCTCTTCGTCACACAGAGAACGTCCTGAGTCTTCCTCCCTGATTTGCCAAACTCCACTCGAATAGTTGATCCAAGCCATCAGGAATCTCCCCAGCTGCAACTGTTTCTGAAGGGCCAGACTCACAAACCCTCCCCAACTGCCCCAGGGATCTGGCTGCCCATTCCTTTTCATAAATGCAATTTCAAAAATAAAATCAACATTTTATTCTTTCACCAATCAATTACTCCTTCCAGGAAGACAGATGAGCAGATTTTTACAAAGCTAAGATAACTCCACCTAATGCCATGGGTCCCTTGGCCATGAAGCCCCATCAGGTCCTCAGGGGAAGGGCTAAAGAAACCCATTTTATCTGCCAGCGGTGAGATTAAGAGCATGGTAAACAATATTAAAATTCTGTTCTACAAAGCAGAATACCTCAACAGTACCAAACTGTTCTCCCAAGGGACATGGGTGCACAACTGGAGTTTAAATATTACAAGGGAAATTCTTAAAAAGCCTAAACAGATCAACCGTGCCAAAAGCCGTAGTACAGATTACAAGACAAGGTGTAAAGGTATAATTAACCTCTTGCTGCACAGAGTGGTACAAAGGGGAAGAGATGCACAAGCCCCTTTTCAAGTCAGCAGATGCCAAAAAGCTCACCTATTTTTCTGACTTCGTTTAAAAACAAACCAGTTCCACCTAAAAGTCTTGGTTTGCTCAAGTCCTTCAGTCATACGGTTTGAACATCATTTGCTGGTTTCTGCAAATTGCTGGAACTACAAATGCTGGTTTCAAAATCCTCTGAGAAGCCTCAGCTGACCCAGTTTGTTCTGCACTAATCACACACTGAGCAGTGAAGAGGTCACTTGGAGGGAAATCAGAATATTCCCCCTCAATAAAACCACAGAGATTAAACCCAGTTGTTCTGCAGCCTAATCTGGTGACATGTCAATTAACGGGGTGCACCACTAATTAACAGTCCCTCTTTTTCCAAGGATCCCAACACTTCAGGCATTTCTGCACTTGTTGGGAAGCAATGGCTTTGAGCAGGAACACAGCAGCTGGTTAGCACAAGGAATGGGTTTTGTGGAAGAACTGGAAAAATCAGACAATAATATAACAACTCTATGTGCAATTTAAATAGAAACTGGAATAACCAGGATTGAAAACTTCAATACAGTTGATACTACAGTCAGTGAAAGCAGTGGCTTTTTGTCACAGGTTCCACATTTGATAAGTGGCTCCCCATGCAAATAGCAAATGTTTTCCAGCAGCTCAGTAGCTGCCTGTGGGTGGCACAGTAATATAACGTTACCAGAGAGGAACTGGAAAGGGAAGGGAGCTGCATCCTCCGGGGCTGCGCCACGGGGGAGGTGAGTGGCTTTTTCCAACACTTGGGCAAAAGTAAATCTTAAAAATACTCACGGACACGCAGTGCAGAACATTGGAGTGGGACTCCAGACCCCGCATTGTTACTGCTCTGCTACTGACCAGCAAAGAATCTCTGAGGTTGGAAAAGACCTCCAGGATCACTGAGTCCAACCTGTCACCAGCCACCACTTTGTCAACCAGACCAGAGCACTGAGTGCCACATCCAGTTGTTCCTGGAGCACCTCCAGGGATGATGAACATTGGACACTGGATAAGGCTCTTTGTTTATCTATGCCTCAGTTTCTCCCATCTTCAAGATAGGATTAACTTCTTTTGGAAGGCAATTCAAAACCAAATTAGAACTTGCAATACTCCATTTCCTATAAACTTTCACCTTACGTAGGCCTCCACTGTAGCACCTGGACACTTTATTCATCTCACAAACCACACACAGTAAGTTCTTCCATACTTCTATTTGAAACAGACCATATAAAGTCTGAAAAAGCCACTCTAGCCTCTCCCAGGTGTTTCAGTTCACTGAAGGAGCTGTATTTACCAAACCTTGAACAAAAAGCCAGCGGCCTGTAGGAAAGTATGGCACATACAAACACAGCACGACTTCTGCGCCAGCCCCCAGTGACAAATGCTATTTCTGTTTAGCTCTCAGTATGGGAAACACCTCTAATTCGCCTCCAGACCTGTTGACAGCTGATCCACCACTCCGGAGGTGCGGATACACGCAGGGAAAAAATTGCAGTATGAATAGAGCAAACCAGCTTCCTTCTTCACTGTCCTCAAAGCGGCTGAAGGGCTTGTCTTGGACCAAAATTATCTTCCTGATAAAAGCAGAGGGTAAAATTAAAGCAGAATGGCCCATTCATGCAGAGGGCAGATGCTCTTATTATTGTGGAAGCTGACAGGAGTAGGAGGATCCAAAGGGAGGTAGCAAGGCATGGCTATTCCTTGATCAACAGCTTGATGTAATGAAACCCAGGAGATTAAAGTAGCTCTGGACACCCATAAGACCAACACACACCACTTAATCTATTGATGCATACAAACACTCAAAACACATTAACAGATTCTTGTACTGAAGAATGCAATTCCCAGATGCTGTTACCCAGAAAAGCCTGGGCACAGCAAATGAAGGAGAAAAGGAAGGGAATGGATGTCTTTGTAAATTAGTTTCTATAGAGCATCCCAGTTATCCAGGACCCCATGCATTTTTGCACAGTGGGACTTAAGAAAAGGAACCAGCACCACCAGCATCTGCTTCAGCAAAGCAAAAGACAATGAAAATTTGAAGTGCAGAGCTAAATTGCCCAAAATCTAAGCTGCACTTTCTGTTTCTCCCTCTTTCCAAAATGCAGAAGATGACAAACTGAATTCTTGACTACACAAATCCATATTAGGATGAATTTTATTGCTGCTGAAGCCACTGGGGCATCCCCAATTAGTTACAAAAACACCAGCTGGGCCTCTGCAAACCCAGACCACGGCCCAATCATAAGGTCTATATAAATTAATTAGTGCAGTACTTGAAAGCACAGAGGAGATGGAGAAATGCCTCGTGTACAATTCACCTTTCAGAGAAGGTTATATAAGTGTAAAGGGAAAACAACCAGGACTGTGGTCCCTATTTCTCAGACCTATGAATGTTAAGAACAGGAAGTTCTGAGATGCCTTCTTTTTCTCCTGTAAAGTTTATAAAACAAAGCACAGCATTTTAAACACTGAGCATCTAATATTCAAACCCAAAACTAAGCTTGAGTGCCTTAACCGACCCGAAATGCTGGTCACCAGTAGAAGGGTTTCTCATCCAGATCCTTTCCTGTTTCTTGCATTGCCACAAAGAAATGAATCACAGGGTTTTTTTAAAGAGAAAAAAAATGTGTTAGACACAGAGCTGCAGAAGGTCTCCCTTCCAAAAGCAACTGAGATCAGCTTGCAGCCCCCGTGAAATCCCAGCCTCAGCAGCACCACACTGGTTTCAGCTCTGGAACTGGCACATTTCCCTCGTCTTTCTGCACAACTGATTTCAGGACAATAGGGCTTGTCAGAAATTAAAATTCCTTTGTGGTCTGCAAATACCTGCTCATGCAACAGCTCATTCTTGTACCACACCTCACAGGCAATTTCAATTCATGTGGCTGCCCCATCCCTGGAAGTGTCCAAGGCCAGGCTGGACGGGGCTTGGAGCAGCCTGGGGTAGTGGAAGGTGTCCCTGCCCATGGCGGGGGTGGAACTGGATGAGTTTTAAGATCCCTTCCAACCCAAACCATCCCAGGATTCTATGCTTTATACCTGATGAATGCTAAGCAAACGAGCTCAGTCCTCTGCTTGTGCCTGTCTGCCATGAAGGATCCAGATGAGCTTGTTTGGATATACCCAAGCAAACCTCTCATCCTGGAGCCACCGTTACGGGGAGCAGCTGAGGACTGTGGGTTGCACGTATCATCTGGACTGTAATAATCTGTGTCAGTTCTGTAACACACCCCCAAAAAGCACAAAATAACACGGTTATTTATTTACCTCTGGCTTCTGGGGTAAATTCAAACCATCTCTGCCTTCATTTTGTGGCTTTCATTTTCATCAAACTTTGAATAAAAACTAAGCAGCTGAGTACTCATTCAGTGCTGTGGTCATGCCTCTGTAATTATGACTCGATAGACAATTTCATTTGCAACCACCATTTCCTCCCCCAAATCAGGCCACTTTTAGTCTCAGCCACTGCAGAGCCATTTTGAAAAGTGTTTCTTTTCGCCTCTGTTTAAGAAGTGAGAGGAATGAGCTTAACCAACATCAAAGCACTAATATGAGTTTGTTAGAAAGCTCACCTGAACTCCCAAAAATTCTGCAGCAGCAGAGCTGAATTTGCAATCCTGCCATATGGGTCTTTCCCAAAGCACTCTGAATGCCCAACTGCTTCCTGGGATAAACAGCCCACAGGGTTTGTGCAATCAGATTAAACTCCATGCCTTCCCTGCTGCACGTTCCAGCACATAAACCAGGCACCTCTAATCAAATTCCACACTCAAAGGCAATGCAAAGTTCCCACTTGAAAATACGTGAGGTACAGGAAACCTGTGCTGTGTAGGTGTTGTTACCAACTTACAGAGGCAACGCTTTATAACTGGGAACAGCTCAGCTCTTTGAAATTAAAGCTCTTTCTGAACGGACACTCTGGAATTACATCACTGAATCTATAGGAGCATTAAATTTCACCTTTGAGGCAGATTTGGCCAAGCATTTCAGGTGGTCTGAAATTCAGCTGTAGCCTTATTTTTTTCTTTCACAGACTCACTAGCATAATTTCTAATTAGTTCTGATTAAGATACCAGATTTCCTTAAAGAAGCCCTCCCCAGGCAATTATTTTCTCACAAAGCTCCAGCTTTAATAAGAAGGTGCCCAGGCTTTAACCAGGACAACAGAGAAATTAATTCCCACAACTGATCTGGCAAAGTCTTTATAACATAAGTGCAGGCAGTGAGGCATCCCATTGTGAAAATAAACCCATAAAGTTTCTGAATGAGAACATTTCCTTAAAACAAACAAACAAACAAAAACCCCAAACCTTTTGTAGTTCTCATGGTTGTGCACAACGTTTATGGAGCAGCAACACTGATTGCCTGGGGATGGTGCTTAGTGCAGCCACCTGACCTACTGGGCCCCAAGCTGATTTTAATCTCAGGGGGAAGTTGTGCCTTTCCTAGTGCTCTTCCAAATGCTCTCAGATAGGGACACAGAATCATGGAATGGTTTGGGTCAGAAGGGTCTTTAAAGATCATCCAACTCCAACCTTCCTGCCATAGGCAGGGACACATTCCAGTAGACCAGGTTGCTCAGCACATAATCACTCATCTTTCAGGTTTTGGTCTGATACACTCCTCCAAATAATCTTAAATTAAATCTTAAGTGGGATAATCTTAAAGATGGTAATCTCCTGGAACTCCCCCAAGAACCAGGAAAGTTTCAGGTCTGTTCCCTCATCGACACTCTAACTTTCCATTAGAAATGACATTTTCCAGCCAACACATTTAGCTGCATTAAGAGCTCAACAAAACTATCAGGGCTTCTTTCCAGCCACAAAAGGACCTTCCACAGTAACAATGGTTAAAAAAACACCCAACTGAAGCGACAAATCTCTCCTCATGCCCTGCAGGCAGGCAAGCTGACCTGGGCCAGGAAGGCAACCAGGGAAAACTGCTCTTCTCCAACTGTGCAAATTAAACCAGGGGAAATCTTTGTAACACCAAGGAGCAGAGAGGACTTTAAAATTACAGAAAACATCAATGTCTCAAACATTCTCAAGGCACAGGAGCTGAGGAAATGCCTTGAGATGGGCTGTATTAACAGGAAGGTTGCTGGAGCTGGCTCTGCATACCTGGCATGAGGAGCCCCTGGTTCACAAGCAGAGGATCCTCCACACGACATGCCTTAGACAGGAGCACTCCAGGTACATCCAGTAGCTCCCAGCCCTTCCCTGTTCAGGAACCAGCACTCCTGAGTGGTTTGTCAGATCACCTTGAAACAATCCACCTAAGAGCTATCGAGAATTACAAACACCTCACAAAGCCATGTAAGAGGAATCCATTATGATAGAGCCTGCAAGGAGCTTCAGAAGAGAATTAAAATCCAATGACAAAAAAAACCCTTAAAAAATAAGCAGCTTGAACTGTAAGCTGAAACTTTCTGGTGACTTCTCTTGTACACCAGACTCAGCCTTTCTGTTGTATTCAGCTGCTGTGCCCTTGGACATCAGAGCAGGTTCGTTCTGTGACCCCATTCCCCAGCAGTTATCAACCAGCCAGGAACTGCTGGTTTGCTCAGCAAACAGGACCTTTTGATAGGTGCCAGAACCAGGAACAGTTAAAAACATACCCCCACTCCCTCCACCTACATCAGCACTCCAGGTAAATTCTACACAATGTTTCTGGAAAGGGAATTAACTGTATCAGAGCAGTAAAATAGATGAAAAAGAATCAAATTGAAGGAGAATGTAATCACAAAACATACTATGGAAAAGGCATATTAAGGAAGAAACATTAAAACTAGCAGGATCTAAATCCATACTGAGCCATATAAATGAAACAAAAAGTACTTTGCAAGGTTTTTAAGACTTCAGAGGTAGCCCAGGAGTGAGTGAGTGAGCCCAGGAGTTTGAAACCTGCACAGGTATCAGACAAACACTGGCATAAGCTGACAGCATTTCTGGAAATGTAAAAATACATTGGAATCAGGGAGGGTTGTATTCTTACCTACACCTGGAAAACTTGCTCATTTTAAATGGAAAATCAGTCAGCAGTGACAGGTCTACTAAAGGGAAACTCAGGTCTGCAGTAAAAATGGTATTGAGGAATAGTTGTTTTGTTGTGAAAAGGAACTGAAGCTTGATCCAAACCGACCCAGCTTCGCCCAGTAAAGAATGATGCTTGCAGCAATCTGAAGGATTGAGAGGTGTCCTTCCCCTCTGACATAACTCCCAGTTGGATGGATGATGTCATTCATTTGAAGGCCACAGAGTGTATTTATCAGCCAGCCTTGGGGTTTGCCTAGAAACGGAGATTTACTGACTTCATCTGAGGAATACTTCTATTCACAAAGAGGTGCCCACAAAACACAGGGTTTAGATACACAACATCTACCCCAGAGAACCAGAGCTGCGAAACACCCACACACCAAACACAAACTACAGCAGCTTTCAGAGGGACTTCAGCCCACAGGTTTGCAGCCTCCCATCCCAACAGCCAGGAACGACACACAGAAGTAGTTCTGCCAACTCTCAGGAATTTAATTCATTGCAGTTTTATTTGCTGGAATCTGTACCTGCACCTCTCTGCAGCCTCTCCTGTTCTTCTGGATGGGTCAGGGAGCTCTAGGGAAAGGCAGCCCATGAACTCCGACCACTCAGCTGTAACACAATCCTAGCACCATCCGTTTCAGCAGCCAAAGGGTCTGCGGTCATGCCCTCGTAATCATGACTTGATAAACAATTTCATTTCCAACCACCACCGAGACTGGTTTCAACTGCCCTCCCCATCACGACAGCTTCCTTTCAGCCTTGGGTTAGGTCTGGTATTAACTATCCTGCTGCAGAGTCAGCTTTGAGTAGCTCTTACCACAGAAGTAACTAATGAGGTCTCTAATTGCTTTATTTCCAGCAAAGAGAGCCCACTACAAAGAACCAATGCACCACTACTTTCCCAATGTCTTTCAAAATTATAACTTCGTAGTGTATTTGGGATAAAGGTTACCTTTTTATTAGGAAAAAGCAACCTGGTCTAGTGGAAGGTCCCTGCCCACACAGCAGGGGGATTGAAACTAGATGGTCTTTAAGGTTCCTTCTACCCCAGGCCACTCCATCATTCTATGACCTATGTGAGCCAATGGAAAAAAAATTGCCTTCCCACAAAAATTAACAGGCCTGAAAGCCCCCAGTAACACCCTCCCCCCGATCTCATGGAGTTCAGCACAGCCCATCCACGACTGCAACACCACAGCTCTTTCAGGTTAGTCTGACGTGAAAACTAAACTGGAGAAACAGCTCAACCTGAAAATTTCCTCAAGGAGGCAATTCCGGACAGGCACCAGGTGAGGGGATGGCAGGCACAGCACCTGCACTGGAACCCCAAAATACCCCCATGCAGAAGGCAATGAAAGCTGTGGTTCCAGGGGCTCTGCCCTCCCTCCTCTCCACTGACACCAGAGATCTCATGGAGCAGCTGACCCAGCCAAAACCAGCCTGGTGCAGAAGCAGCTGGTTTGAATCCAGCTCAGTTCCTCAATTTGTTTGTCACATGGGCCACAAACAGTTGTTGGAGAATAAGGGAAGGGAGTGAATACACAGGACCTGCTCGGCAGCTACAGCACTTTTGGATGTTTACACAGCTGCAGCCCCACACACGGCTCCAGTGTCTCTCCTCAAAGCCAAGGGTTAGGACTGGGCTTGGGAGGCAGAGTCAGGCTTCCCAGCACCAAACAGGCTTGAAAAATCAGATGTGAATCATAGATCCTGCCCACTCCTCTATTCCTTTTCCCATTGCAAACCCCACAGGAAAGGTGCCACCCTTATCTCTCCGTGCTGTTTGAGCCAGGTTGATCGCCAGGCCATGAGCACCTGTCCTACGTAATCTCAGAGTATCTGTGACAAACCAAGATTGTTTACTCATATTTACAAGATTATTTAAGTTCTCTGCTACAAAACTATTCTTAAACTCCTCCAATACACCTAGAAGCAAAAACCTAAAGCAGCAACTGATCCTAAAGCACCAGGATTTGTCAGCCCTAGGTTTTGAAATGAGCAAGACGTTGCTGATCATAACCCAAGGGCAGGCACTATCCAGGAATTCCAGTTTAACCAGTTCCATGCTTTCTACCCCTGATTCTTCCTACTTTCTTGGAACAACAGACAGCAACAAAACCCTGCCCCAATCTATACCGGAATAAACAATTCATTGCGATGAAAAGCCACCTGCTCCCCCCACACAGTTAAAAGCATTTCCAAATTCCAGCTCTCTCTCTCTCAGCCAGCACAGATGGACACACCAGGCACACAGACACCCGCTTTGCTTCCAGCACAGCCTTTGTGCTGCCGAGACACAAAGCCTGATGGCAGAGGCTGCCTCCACCAGAGCTGTTTTGTTAAGGGATCACGACATAAACCAGCAATCCTCCAGCCACAAAAACAGCTCAGACTCACTCCTAGCCCAATTAAATTGCAATCTGCTAAAACACACAGGCACTCTCTGGCTTTTGGGGACCATGTCCCTCCACTGGCAGATCACATCCTGAGATCTGACTAATGCATCACCTGCCCCACATGTCCCCAGACGATTAAATTTAACATGCAGTGGCTCAGTCATCACCAGAGATTTTCACTTTCTTGCACACTCTGCTCCCATCCAGAGCGATCCTGCAGGAAGGAAAAAAACCCTTTGCAAAGGAAGTGATAGCCCCGAGAGCAGGCAATAAAACACTAAAATGGAGCCTGAATTCTGCCTTGCTCACTCCTGCCAGACCTGCCCTGTAATCCCTCAAGTGTTGTGGCATTTAGGGTAGCCTTGGATTTGCAGCAGGAACAGGGCTGTTCTAGACAAATGAAAGCCTGGCCACCAGAGACTGCTGAATACTCACTCAGATACTGCTGCCTTTGCCAAGACAAAATCAGTGCAAGAGGCTGTTCCTGCAGTGCCCACTGAGCTCCACAAGCACCAGACACCAACATCTCCTTCCCTGCTCCCCTGCTTGTGGTTCCTGTGCTGTTTAGCAAGTCTGGCCATCTGCAGAACGCTTCCATCAGGAGCTGGCTATCCACAGGACGGATTCCTGCCGTGGTTAATCATTGCCCCAGCAGACCTAAGGCAGATCTGGTGTCCCACAGCTCCCTGCCCCTGCAGGAGCTGTGGGCTGGCTCAGCCCCCCTATCCACACAGCACTGCGCTGGTGCCACCCCCTCCCTCTCGGCACCCCAAGCACAAGGGGAAGAGTTTCTGAGCACAGTGATCATGTTGCCCAAGACCAATTCTCCCAGTCCCCTCAAGTGTATGGGGATCTCTATCCACAAGATTCATTCATCCTAGCAGAACAGCTCAGGAACTGCTTCTGTCAGCTTCTGGCTTTCAGGTTAGGTTTCTTTGAAGACAAATGCTAATTTCCTTTTAAAAAAACCCAAATCTGATCCAAAACCAGACTCATCACTGGTATGAATCACACAGCGTTATTAATTCTCCCATCCATCAAAAGAGAAATGTCTCACCTTGCAAAACAATTGTGGTGGTTGCCCAGGCTCACAGAAATCCATCCCATCTGTTAAAAATCTGGGTGCACTGAATGAGACTATTTGACAAGCACTCTGCTGAAAGGCAGCAAACATTTCACCCCACAATGGCTACTTCAAACCCAGACAGTGATTACAGGTGGCTCAGCTAGGTTCCTATCAGCCAGCACAAATACGGCCTCCCAGGAAAGAATTCTTTTTGAAGACAGAGCTTGTAGGGACACTAAATTCCAGGATCAAGCCTGCAACTGCGAGAAAGCTTCACAAAATCAAACTTGGAAGATCTTGCACTCCAAACTGCTACAATCAAAAGCAGGGAACAAAGTGTTCCTGCCTTCAACACTAACAGAAATGGCAAATAAACCAGGACCTCCACTTTACCTGCACACAGTCTGCCTAATATGCAAAGCTTCTCTGATCTCCAACTCCAAGGGACACCCACAATAAAATGGGAGCTATTCACTACGGAGGAGGAGACAGGAATAGCACCCACAGAGCTGAGCAGTGCTGGCATCCGCCACCCCAGTTCCCCATGCACTACATTCCCAAATGCCTCAGTGCTGCATTTTGATCAGCAGGTTAACCCCATCCATGATTCACCTCAGAGACATGAGCAAAAGTCAGCCTGCTGCTGCTGCCCCACGCACAAGAAGTTAAACACAACAATTTTCAGCCAACATCTCCGACAGACTCTTGGCAATGGACACGTTCCCCTCCTGCTTAATGGAGATACAAATCCATTCCCAACGGATTCCTGTTTCAACTGCCCTAGTTGTCACAAGCAAGTCACATGCCACATCAGAACCAGAATTTTGGACAAGGAAGCTTTATTTGCTTTTAAAGTGCTCATGCTCAAAAGAGGGCAAGGATGAAGAGGGTATGATCAATGCAGGCAAGCATTAAATTGTCACACTTCCCCAAAAGCAACCATAACACCAGCTTCAGACGAGGTTTTGTTGAAGCCAAACTCATCAACAGCACTGTCAGCCATCCCAGAGGACTCTCATCCCACTGAGGGACCCAACAGCTAGTGCCCTTCTCCAGGATCGACGTTCTGCTCCAAGTTCAAGAACATAACATATTTTATAGGACACCAGAGCAAGGTGACATGTGCCTCTAAATCCACTACCCACCACGTTATCTTGAGGATGCAAATCAAACCCCTTGCTGCTGGCATTAAGAATGAAAGCTGCTTCCTGCACCAAAGTCACCTTGGAAATACCAAAGAATTTGAGCTTTCAGTACAACAGGACTAAACCACAGTCATAAAGAGTGTCCCAGTAATTTATGAGCCAACAGATAATAGCAAACCCTGAGGGAAGGGATTGTGGAGAACACAGGAAGACTCAAGTCTACAATCACAGGTTCAATTATCTTAAATGATAATCAAAAGGTAGTAAGATAAACATTCACATCAACATAAGGAATCCTACTCTGCATTTACTCAGCAGTGCAGCCACATATCACAGGACAAAGCAATGCTCATGCCGTAATATTAAAAATAGTAATACTATTAAAATGGAAGAGCTGTTTCAGTACTCATTACATGCACCAGAAATGCAGAATAGCCTTCAATATCATCCCCTATGAAACGACTCTGCTCAGCAGAACACAGGCATGAATCGGCCACGACATTCACGCGAACCCGCAATGGACTAAGAGCAAACTCCACCCGCTCGTTAAAGACTTCCCTGCTATAGAAACTATGATTAAATACACAGAGCCATGAATCAGCCACCTGAAACGAAGGCACACCTTGGCAGGCACAGCAGCACCCAGCACATCGACATTTCAGCCACCACCAGCCCCCCAAAACTGTGGCATTATGCAGAAAAACAGCTTTATCCAGACATTTCAGTTCCCACGAACATTCCATCTTTCTTACCTTTGGGGTTGGTTGTTTTAGGGGCTCTCTTGGTTTTGGCAATGCTTAAAGCTGCACATGTCCCTTACAGGAACAGCAAACAGGCTCCAAATCCATTTTGCCACAACTGGATAAAGCACCTAAAACCAAAGCCCTGATGCCTCTGGACCAGCTGTGTCCCTGCACTGCAATTCCAATCAAGCCCACAGAAAAGCAGGAGGAAGACAGCAGGGCTTACCAGCAGTTCCTCAGTCTAGTCCCTGAACAAAGTGGATTTAAAGGAGGTTTAATTTTCCCAGAGGCTAATGCTCTCAAATCTAAATAAATCCTCCAAAAGAAGAGATTATCCATAAATTTACTAGTTAGAAATGTTAATGTATCCAGTGTTTATGCAAGGACTGCTGCTCTCCATGCGAGAGTATCACTGATACAATTCCATATTAAAGGAGAAATGGATTTCTGGTAGTTTCTCCCCCACCTCCCTTTCCATGCTGAAATGTAGCACAGCAGCTTTATAAATCCCACTTCCCAAGAGCAGCAGGAATTTACTGCAGAATCAAGGCAAACTTTTTTCTATTTCACTGAAAAAGCTCTCAAAAATCCCCCCTTGCAAAAGAACTTAATACAAAAAGCAAGATCCACAGGCAGAAAAGCCCAGTGTGAAACCTGAATAAGCATTTAAATTAAAAAACTGCAGAGTTAAAACTTCAAATTACGCATTCACAAAATACAGGACAAGGTGAAAATCAAGAAACAACTCCTTGAACACAGCTGATGCTGGAGTTACCCAACATACCTGCTATTCAAACACTTCCTCCTGTTATTCATATTCCATTTACTAAAGGGCCCACCTACACACCATACGACATGGAGCAGGATGGGACCAGACCAGTAGAACCTGGCTGCTAATTATGGCCCTTAAGGCTGAGATGAATTAATTTGTCCCTCTAGCTATAAACAGGAGGATGACTACACCCCCACTAAGCACAGGTAATTTTGGAGAAGATAGACAGAAGGATGAAACAAGGAAAAAGTGATTTGCCTGACATCAAACACCACAGCAGCAACATAGCTGGGAGCTAAACCAGGCCTCCTGTCCACCTGAGCATCCTTATTTTCCCTGGACTCACACTTGATAAGTAGAGAGAACACAGTCATTAGAATACAGACTGAAGGCTTCATTTGGAGGCTAGAAGCAGATGTGGAATAATACTGATTAGTGTAATCACTAGTGTCACATTGATTTTGGGGATCCAGCAGCCTCACAGCAATCCACTTCCCCACTTCCCCAGCCTGATGTGCTCACAGGTTTTTGCAGGTGACCAGACTGCAGCACATTCAGGACACCTTGCACAGCCAGCTTAACAAATCCAACCTGAAAATTCCCCCCTTTCCTTCCTCCAGATGCATTTTGTGTAAGCCCACCAATACCCTCAGAGAAACTGGATATTTAACAATGCCAAATAACAGCCTTGCTGGCTGAGGGACAGAAGAATCCAGCCTGACCTCAGGTATCAGCAACTGAGCAGTCCCTGCATGAACAAAGTTTTCCAGTCCAGGAAAGTTCTTCCCTGCAAACTATTTATCCTATAGTCAGGAAAAAAATCCTGTATTTATAAGACAAGTGAAACAGAACAACAATAGCACAAACCCACTTTTTATAATGTTAGGTGCCAGGTAGGACTTTTCCTCAAGTTTCCCTTGCTGCTCTGGCACTGCTGGTCCTCTATTAACTGCCTCTTGATCTGAACAGGTACAGAAAAGCCAAGTGGCCTGAAGCCACCAGTAACTCCAAAACTGCTGGAAAACAGTATGAGCCAAGAGAACTGGACACACTCATCCGACAATTTCCCCCAGAGGTAGATACTGCTTTAGGAAGGTGCAGTTGAGCCAGGAGAAATCCCGTTTACAGACACCTGCAATCACAGAGCTTCTGTCCATAATTGTGGGTCTGTTAAAAACTGATTTGGAAGTACAAGACGAAAAATTCTATGACCTTGCTCCCCTCTGGCCCTGATCCACAGGCAGGAGGAACAGGATACAGAGCAAGTCAGGAGCAGGATATAAGCACTAAGTTAACTCTCGGCACAAGGTAAATGAAACTTTTGTGACCTACAGAGAACGTGCCACTTCTCACCTGCTGCTAATCAAAAAATGTAAGTGAAGACGACTTTGCTCCTAATTATTTGTTCTCCTCTGGCATCCCACAAACACTCTTTACAAGGGAACAAATCTAGTAGGAGATGGACTCCATGACCCTGATGGGTCCCTTCCAACTCAGCATATTCCGTGATCCTGTAACAGCTCTTTTCCTGCTTCTCCTGTTTCCCACACAGCAGTAAATTACACCTGGTTTGCAACAGTCACTAAACCTAATATCACCAAAAATAAAAGCCCAAATTTGCTAGCAGAAATCTGACAGCTTGTCACCATTTCAGTAATTATCCTCCTCCTCCTTCTCAGTCCCAGGTGATAAAGATAACCTCATCAGCACAAGGTCATCAATCCAGGAACACAGAGCAAATATTCTGTGGATCCATCCATATTTCCACTGTCAACATTGCAGCAGAGCAGCTTTAAAAATGCATTCCCACAGAACCTGTGACAGCCAGCAAAGACCAGCTCAAACCCTCCTGACCTTGCTTCTATCCCTGCACAAACCCCCTTAAGTCTCCCCTGCACTGGGATCCAAAGGCTGGCAGGTGTCAGCTGTACCTGCAAACCTGCTTCCTGCAGATCTTGGCACCGCAGCAAACCAGCAAAACAGCTCTGGAGAGGAGAGGAATCGATAACACACCACCAGCAGCACTTTTGTGCATCTGCAGGGGAGCTCTTGCCAACACAGAAACAACCTTGACCAAATCCCCCTTCCAGCAGGCACAGTGAGCACAGCCGATCCCCCCGACCTGCAGCAGCGAGTTCAGTTGGTGACAGACATCCCTGATTTGATTTTGAGTAGGAGAGAAGAACACAACCTTCAAAGGCATGCGAGTGCAGCCAAAGTCCCCTGAAAACAGGCACAGTGACACGCTTTGTTCAAAGCTCAAATACTCCGACAGCGACAACCTTTGGCTTTATCGCCCACCCACAAACACCTCTGGAAGCTTCACCTCCATGAGCACAGCCTGAGACACAGCTTGCAATCCCAACCTCAAGGCCACATCCAGCAATAACCTCTTTTTCTGCTAAGTCACCCTCTGCACCACAGTGTTTATGCACTGAGAGGTCTGAGCATGGCCCGCCACTAAACACTGTGCAGACACCAGACAAGGCAGTGCCTCCCAAACTTTGATCCAAGTTTACAAATCAAGGCTTTTCTGTACGATTAAGGCCAAATTTTTCTTGCTTCCACCTGTAAAAGCTAAGGGAGAGAACTGAGGAGAGAAAAGCACATTAAAAGAGGTTCACCCTTCCCACAAACAAGCATGAGGTGATGAAGGAAGCCCATATGGGGCAGCCTCTGGTTTAAATCAATGGTGGGGATTAATCTTGATGGCTTTTGGACAACTAAGTCTGTGGCAACACAGCTCTAATTAAGGGGTTAACTTTTGGGGATTGGTTAACTAAAGGAAAACCTTCAGGTACTGGCAGCCAAGAGATTCCTGCTTTTAGCAGCAGCTTTCTGGAGCTGACAGTGAAAAGGTTCAAACCCTCAGCTCTAACAGCACTTAAACTTTACCGAAGTCCAGTGATCTTTCCCAAAAGTGTTTCAAAAAGACTGACTATCTGCTTAGCACAGAAGTGCCAGGCTTGCACAAACCGACCTCATCAGTATGCACCTTGTTTTGCCCCATGACACTCAGCAGCTGTGGCTAATTAGTCCTTGATAATGAATTGCCCATCACAACCACCCGAACTTCCCCATGCAGCTGGTAGGTGAGCGAGTCCTAACTGTGCTTTGGAATCAGTATGCCAAAAGCACAAACACAAAAGAATAAAGTTAACAATCTGTTTACCCCTTCCCCCACTCCTCCAAAGCTGCTACCAGCCAAAGGCTCGGGGAAAGAAAATAATAAATCTATTTCCAGGGTTCAGCAGAGAGAAATCATTTGGACTGCTCTCAATTTTCATATCTTTGCCACCAGTGCTTTGTGTTATTTCTCTCAACTCATTCAAGTTAGGAGATGAAGCCTGTTCTTTTGGCTAATAGCATTTAAAGCCTCTCTCTGGAGATAATTAGTCCTCCCTCCCCCATCCCATCCTCAGCAGAAAGAGCAGAGAGTCACCAATAAACAAAGAAATTCAGGCAGTGACAACCAGGGTATAGCTGGGACCAAAGCTGCCTCTCACCTCCCTATCTCAGCACAGCTGAGAATCAGAAACAAGTGACATCACAAACAATAGAATGAACACCACCAGACTAAGGGCTTCATTTTGAAATCAGGAAAACAGCAATTCCTCATCTACAAGGAGCAAAATACCAATGTGTCACCGCTAGACGTTCTGCCAGTCACCTTCCAGCCCTGACAGATCGTCCTGAGTCATTCAAAATCAGCAGATAACAGCAAGAATTGGGAAATCTGCAGCCCTTTACCTCTGATTCCAGGCCTGTCACTCAGCCATTGGCAAATCCCAGCAACCTCCACACCTCAGCTCCTACTGAGACACAGTAACTCCTCCGGGGAGAGAAAAAATTAAGGGCAGTCACCATTGGGAAAGCACCTCTGCTGAAGACTGACAAAATTCTGTATATCTATCTGCCAACTCCTCACGTGGAATATGCCCTTGGATTCAGGGGCAGAGTTTGGAAGGAGTTAACCCTGCAGCCATGGGGATGAGCAGCCATGCTGGCTGCTGCATTCCTTGCCTAACCGTGACCCCACTGCTCAGGGAAGAACTGGGAATAGTTATCACCACAGCACTGACACATCAGCAAGAGCGACTAATTAACTGATAAAAATAGATCTCTGAAAGGGCTTTTTTCCCCTCGACACAAAGCCGAGGCCCAACGCTGTCGCAGTTGCACGTCCATTAGTTTTCCACGGATTTTGTTTTTTGCCAGCAAAAAATAAAAGCATTCTCACACTCAGAAAAAATAAACCCACATGGCACTTGTATGCAGAAAATCACTGCTAAAGAGAATTAGGGAACTGATTATGAAGGACCCGGAGCATCTCCACTCCCACCTTAATGGATGCAGGAGCAAGATGACATCTTTGCGCCCAACGGCCCCACCAGCTTCCCTGCAGCCCAGAGTTCCAGTTTTGCCTGGAAAATGACATGTTTCCAGGTAATCTAAATGATCCCAAGAATATTGGCAGCTTTCTTCACTCATGGTATCACTGAGACCAGCCAGAAAAACCCAGTTCTGCTTTAAGCCCCCCCACCCCTGGCCAGACACAGGTTTTGTACAGCTTGTAACTGAATATTCATCACCAGCTAATAAACCTGCAGGAACCACAGTCTCAGCGATTTTTAATATATATAATGCTCCAACACATGCCAAACACAATGAAATTTGATCAAAATAGAAGCCATTTGTTTAAATACAAATGATTTGGCTCTCAAAACTGTCATCAAATTAAACTGGAAATCAAATTAACCAGTGATTGAATGAAGTAGAAGGCTGTATAATCACAGATCACTGATCCAGCAGCATGAAAACAAGGATGCAATCACATTCCCCTTGTTTGTGGCACTGCCCTGTGCTCGCAACAGGACTCCCACTCCATCTCCCAGGACCTGAGTATGCTCCGTGCCTCAGACACAGCTCATTTCCTGGTAATCCAGAAAGAAAATGTTCCTTGCAAAAACACTCTGATACATTATCAGATAGGAGTATCACCTGTGAAAGGACACACTGACACATTTGAAACCGCCTTGACTTGGGGCAGAACAGCGCAGTCATTCCCAGCACTGTTCACAAGAACAGGTTTAAATCTATTCTGAATGAGAGAGGGGTTTTGCTGCCATCACTGTCCAGATGCTCAGCTTCAGTTGGTGTAACTGTGCCAGCCTCGTCCCTCACAATCGCCCTCATTCTGGCCCTATTTTGCCCTTTTTTGCAGTCTTCACAAATAGGAATTTAAACCATGTAAGTTTATGATTTTAGGTGTTGTCTACTCTTAAAAGCAATTTGGATTCATTTAAAAGGTCTGTTTGAAGAGCATCATACATTCCTGCGGAAATCGCAGCAGGGAGAGGAATCTAATTACACTCCCTTGCAACTTCCATAGCACTTCAAACTAACCCAGCTGGAACATCCTTTACCCACCAAGAGTGGACTATGGACACTTCATCAATCCCCTTACCTGATTCTGCCCAGGACTTGCTTTTGAAAAACAAGAACATCAGAAAACTTCAAGTTTAGCACTCACTCCTGTACAATTCCAGGTTTCTTTAAGCAATAAAGAAGCAATTACAAGGACAAGAGAAGGCTCCTGGGAGATCTCACTACAGCCTTCCAATAGTTGAAAGAAGATTATAAAAAGGAGAGTGACTTTTTATGCAGGCAGAAAGTGATAGGACAAGGGGAACGGTTTTAAACTGAACAAGGAGATTTGGATGGATATTAGGAAGAAATTCTTCCCTGTGAGGGTGGGGAGGCCCTGGCACAGGGTGCCCAGAGCAGCTGTGGCTGCCCCTGGATCCCTGGAAGTGTTCAAGGCCAGGTTGGACAGGGTTTGGAGCACCCTGGGATGGTGGAAGGTGTCCCTGCCCACGGCAGGGGGTGGTACAAGAGGAGCTTTACGGTCCCTTCCAACCCAAGCCATTCTGGGATTCTTTGACTCCCACTTCTCTTGCTAGGTTTGTGGAAGCAGCATTTAAACATTCTAAAGCTTAAGGAGCTTTATAATTCATTTCAGTCTCTGCTGAGCACCTTCTCACATCATTCACTTTCGTTGCAGTATTTCAGCCCCAGAGAAGGGCACCAAGCCCTCACCAACCTCCACCTGGACAAACACAACCCAATGCAAGGCACAGAGGTAAATAATTCATCTGCATGCAAACAGAGGGAAAGAACAATTAAGCCAGAAAGCACAGCGGGGACGTTTCAAATTTCAGTCAACATTAAGGCAGGAGAGAGCAAACAAAGAAATACCAACGGGCTGCCTCAGAGAGAACTTTGGGGAAGCTGGAAACACTCACAGCAAGGCACAGGAGGGCAGCAGGGACGAAAAACCGGGTTTTACTGTAGTCCCAGCCCAAGCCGTTCAGGGTTTCCGAATTGTCCTTCGGAGGACAGCAGCGAACAGGGACGGGAACTCCGCTGGTTGCGTTCAGAACCGGCGTGCGGGGCGTGTTTGACCGGCGAGCCGCTTCCCGTGGAGCCTCCCCGGCGGGCCGCCCCCGGCGCGGTCCGCCCGCAGCGCCCGCACGGCCCCA
>VWZT01015018.1:69498-97877 GCA_013397055.1 Pachycephala philippinensis
CCTGAGATGATTCCCTGGGTTACCTCGGAGGTGGATTTAGGCTCTAACACTCCGACAAGGGAAATCTCATGCTGAAGATCTCAGAGCTCCGGAGGGAGCGGCTGGCGCGACCCCCCCACACGCACCACAGCCAAGTCCAGTGGAAGCTGTCCCTGCCCGGGGCAGAGATGGGACGAGGGGAGCTTTAAGATCCCTTCCAACCCAAACCACTCTGGGATTCCGGGATTCCAAGGTTCACAGCGGGGATGCAGGGCAGGTTTGGAGCAGGGCGCCGGGGCGGGTTGCAGCGGCCGGCCCGTAGCTCCCGCCGCCTCCCAGCGGGCGGCGCTGCCGAGCCGGGAGAGCCGCGGGGCCGGGAGCTGGCGGCCCCCGCCCTGCCGAGCTCCTCCGCTGTGTCTGCAAGGATGGAGCTCATTTTGGAGGGGCTGGTGGAGGGACCCTGACTCCCAGCCCCCGCTGGCAGTCCAGGCACCCCAAGCTGCCCACCAACGGGTAGGTTATGCCAGGGCTGGCACTGGGCACAGAGGATGCCAGGGCGTATTTTGGGCTCCATGTGCAGGACACTTTCTGCTCCCATGAACTAAGGCAGTGATGGAACTGGGAGCTCTGGTGCTCAACTCCGTCACAGTCCGAGGTGACCACAGCAGAGGCTTTGCTGAGGTAGCTGCTCTCCACTGGGAAGCATGTGATCCCATGGAAATACAGGGCATTGATTGCCCACAGCAGACATTGGGACACTGGGAAGAGCTGGGACAGAGACCTGTGCCCACCCACCATTCACTTGAGCCAAATGTCCCCCCGGTTCTTGTGGAGTTGCTTTGTCTTGAGCCTCAATTTATTCTCTCCCAGGACAGGGCCTTGGAACAAGATGATCTTTAAGGTCCCCCCCAACCCAAGCCATTCCATGCTTCTGGAGATGGATAATCACAGCCCATGCAGTGGATGCCTGCTCAGAGGGGCAGCACAGCAGGTCCTCCATGGCTGCAGGGGCCAGAGGGTCCCAACCAGCCCCAGAGCCAGGATCCGGCTCCTGAGGCACACAGGGAAGCACCTCCCATGCAGAGCTGGGTCCTCCTCAGGGATCTTATCAGCAGCTTCCAGGGGCTCCTGCCCACACCCTGATAAGTGCTGGGGACACATCATGGGGTTGGGGTGTCTGCAGTGCTGCTTCACCCCCCCAGCACCACTGCAGTGGATCAGAGCAGCCCATGGGACACCCACAGTGGGATGAGTGTCATGTCCAAATCCCGGCTTTCCAGGAAGATGTTACAGCCAGGAAAGACCGGAAACAATCACCACGAGGAGGGGTTACTGAAGTCAAACCCATCCCCCTCAGGCAAATGGGGAGTACTCAGGCCTCCCACATCCCCCCTTGGACAACTCAGGGATGCTCCCAGGCACTCCTGGAGCAGCAAGACGCCTGCACTCTATACATGCCATAGAGGATCAGCCCCTGGGCTGACCAAGGGGAAAGGGAAAAAGGAAAAAGAGAAAGAATAAAAAAAACTATTTTATTTTTTCAGACAAGATTCATAGCAAAGTTACAGATGCATTTCTATGCCTAGTCAGGAGTTAATATACCCAAAAAATATAGAAATAACTTAACTGGAGCTATGATTCAACAGCCAAACCAAGGCTGGCGATGCTGCTGGCCCTGGATCCTGCTCCCCAACAGGCACCTCCCTGGCAAACTGTGCTGCTGGGAATGCTCTGGCATATCTGGATAAAGCCATGGTCACCCCATCCCACCCCACCACCCTCGCAGCAGGAGAGGGGCTGAAGGAGCCTCATGCCCCAGCACAGCTCCCCACCTCAGCCCCTGAAGCTGAGGCAGTGGAGATGCGCCAGTGGTTGGAAAACAATGCAAAAAGGCGTAAAACACACTCAGGTATTTCTACCTTTGCCCTGCTCCTGCCCTGGCACTTAGGTTAAAGGCATTTCACATCCCAAATCGCAGGGAATGAGGCAGAAAGGTGGAGAGGGCATGCCTGGGCAGTCTCCCAGCATGGCAGGACCCAAAAAGCAGGGATGAAGCCCATGATATCCTCTGGCCATCTCTGGCAGGGGGACAGTCCTCTGTGGTGGCAGCCTTGGTGCCAGGACATGTCCCAGGGCTGTGACATCAGCACTGCACCCACAGACATCCCAGTTTGGCTTCATTTGGGCTAACCCCAAAAAGGCACAGAGCAGTGGAGCACTCGCAGCTCTGCCAAGCCCAGGACAGCACTTTGGGTTCTTCCCAGCACTGATGGCTTCTGAGGGGCTCCCCTTTCCTGGGAGAAAGTGCAGGGAAGCTCCCACTTTCCTTCCACAGCTCTAAGCCCATTAAGCAGGGAGACAATACTCCAGATGAATTTTCAGGGTACCAGCTGCCCCCTGGCCTTTCCCACACGGCCAGGGCAGGAGGAGGAGGACAGAGCAGAGGCAGCTCAGGTCATGTAGCGGGTGACGGCCCTGAGGGCATAGAGCAGAGCCGCCTGCATCCGAGCCTCCAGCAGGAGCAGGTTGATGTGCACCTATGGTGAGAGTGGGGTCAGGGCACAGGGTCAGCACCCCGAAACACCCTGCCAGGAGGGGAAGGGATGGGGCAGCACCTTCTCTGAGTGTTTGAAGTGCCTCCAGAACTGTGTGTAGATCTGCTTGGTCGTCTTCTCCGGGTAGCAAGCCACTGTCTTGATATAGATCTTCAAGTTGCGCTCCAGGAGCTGGTTCACCTCCCCATAGTCATAGTCGTCATAGCTGAAGAGAGGAGGGTGTGTTATTCCAGCCACAAGCCTTGTGCATTCATAGAACCGTGGAATGGTTTGGGTGGGAAGGGACCTTAAAGCCCATCCAGTCCCACCCCCTGCCACGGGCAGGGACACCTTCCACTGTCCCAGGTTGCTCCCAGCCCCATCCAACCTGGCCTTGGACACTTCCAGGGATGAGGATTCCACCACCTCTCTGGGCAAATTCTGCCAGAGCCTCATCACCCTTATAGTAATTTCTTACTAAATTCTCCTTTCCCAGGGCTGTTCTGAACCCCAGCCAAGCCCAACAGCATCACTTTGCCTTAGGGAAGCAGCAGCAACACTCTGACCAAGATCAAGTCACTGGACCTGCTCCTGGGCTCTTCTTAAGGCACGCTTTGGGGATGTACCGGATGCCAAAGACACAGTGGACGTAGTTCCAGATGGCCCGGCGCAGCATGGAGGTGTCCACGCCGCAGTGCATGGCGATGGTGTTGTAGGTCAGGTTGTAAACCACCTGGAACTTCTCATCCAGGAGCTGCCCCACGTCTGGGTACAGGCGGTTGATCAGCGAGTAGCCGTGGTCCTCCCAGGTGTAATCCTGATGGAGAAAGGATGCTGGGGTAGGGGTTTGGTGGGGAAAAGTGGAGTCCCTCTGTCCTGGTTTCAGGCAGAGTAGAGTTAGTTTCTTCTCAGTAGCTGTTCCAGTGCTGTGTTTTGGATTTGGAGTGAGAAGGGTGTTGGTAACACACTGATGGTTTGGGTTTTTTGCTAAGTTGGGTTTATCCTGGGTCAAGGACTTTATTCCTCTTGTTTCAGGCTCTGCCAGCGGGATGAAGCATAGCCAGGACAGGTGACCCGAACTGACCACAGGGATATTCACACCAGAGAACATCATGCCCACTATATGAACTGGGGGGAGTTACCTGGAAGGGGCCAGTCTGGGTTTGGGAAGAGGGGTCTGGCATCTGTCAGCAGATGCAGAACAATTGCATTGTGCATCACTTGTTTTTTCCCTTTTCATTGTCATTATCATAATTATTTTTGTATTATTGTATTTTACTTTGTTTGAATTATTAAACTGTTCTTACCTCAACATACAAGTTTTATTTTGATTCTCTTCCCTGGGTTGGGGGGAAGAAAGTGGGGGCTGAGTGGGCAGCTGTGTCATGTTTCATCTCCAGGCGGGCTTAAACCACAACACCCCCCAAAGCCAGGGACATAAGGGGGGGGTCTCCCCCTAAGTTGACACCTCCCCCCAATTCCCAGCACCTGGTTGCTCAGCTCCAGCCCTTCACCCACTCTCCACAATCCTGGGAACAACCCCGAGACAAGCAGGAGCTACCCCCCAGACCTGAGGCACTGCTGAGCACCCACCTGTGCACGGAAGGTGGGGGGGGCCTGCTCCCCCCTCCGTGTGAAGTCCTTGTATCCGAATTCAGGGTCCTCCAGGAAGCAGCGGATGTTGGACTGCAGGGAGGGATCCAAAATATCTACAAGGCACCACCACAGCGGCCGTGAGCCCCGATGGAGCCAGTGCTGCACTGGAGAGCTGATCCTGCTCTCCCTCAGGCAGATCCTGGTTCCTTCGCCCCTCCCCAGGCTCCCCTGGCCCATGGGGACCTCCTGCCCCCAGACAGTTGCCCCCTGCACCTCCTCACCTGAGGAAGGGACCAGCAAACTCTCTGTCTTCTCCAGCTCGAAGCGCGTTGCCATCTCCTCCTGTGTGACCCCTTCCTCATCCCGCTGGTTTTCCTGCAGCAGCTTCATCTTCTCCATCAGCACCTCCACCTCCTGCATGGCGTCTGTGCCCTGGGGAAGCACCGGGCAGGCTCAGCCCTGCCCCTGGTCGACCAGAGGGGCCCCCAAACCCAGATCTGCGGGCACCTGGGGGACCCCCAGGGCTGCTCAAATGAGCATCTCCCTCTGGGTTTGTCCTGACCAGACTCCAGCAGCTCCCATGACCCATCCCCCGGCCTGGGAGGAGGGGGAAGTCCTGTGGAGGACGTGGAAGGTACCACGAGGCTCTAAAGCATCTGCTGTTCCCAGTAAAGGCCACAGAGATGCTCCAAGAGCTGGGCCCCTCTGCTCTGGAGACAGACTGGGAGAGATGGGGGTGCTCAGCCTGGAGAAGAGAAGGCTCTGGGGAAAACTTCCAGGGCCTAAAGGGGCTCCAGGAGAGCTGGAGAGGGACTTAGAACAAGAGCCTGGAGGGACAGGACAAGGGGGAATGGCTTCCCACTGCCAGAGGGCAGGGTTAGATGGGATATTGGGAAGGAATTCTTCCCTGTGAGGGTGGGGAGGCCCTGGCACAGGTTGCCCAGAGAAGCTGTGGTGGCCCCATCCCTGCAAGTGTACACGGCCAGGCTGGACAGGGCTTGGAGCAGCCTGGTCTGTTGGAAGGTGTCTCCGCCCATGGCAGGGGGTGGGACTGGATGGGCTTTAAGGTCCCTTCCAACCCAAGCTGTTCTGTGATTCCCAGGGGAAGCTCCATAAAACATCCAGCACCCCACAGAGCACTCACACCCCTGTAAGGCAAAGCCCCTCTTACCCCAGAGTCCCCCATGCTGTCATCAGAGGCAGGGCTGCTGTTGCTGTGGGGTGAGGGGGGCCAGCCGCTGTTCCCCACATCCTGGTCCTCCTCATGTTTGATGCCGCAGCCGAAGACAAAGGATGCGAGTGAGTGGTAGTGGGTGAGGAGCACCAGCGCCTGCACCAGCTCTGCCAGCGACCAGCTGTCCTCCCCTGGCTTCAGCAGAGCCTGCGACGCACAGCAGGGGTTGGAGAGACGCCCCAGCCCTCCCAACAGCCCGGTGCCGGGGCAAGCCAAGGGCAGGGATACAGGAGTGTGTTTGGGAAGTGCCTCACCCATAGACCCATCAGGGGCAAGTCGCCCCCTCCCATCCCACTGACTCCCTCAGCCCTGAAAGGGTTAAACCCTGGGGGCTGTGCAAGCAGGAACGTGGCCCCTGGGGTCAAACAGTGTGTTTTGGGGGGGATCTGTGCTGGCAGCATCAGCTCTCACCTCGATGTGCTCCTTGGTGATGAGCCACGGCCGGTGCGCCAGCAGCTTGTTGATCTCATTGAGGTTCCGGAGTTTTTGGGGGGCACAGTGCAGCCCTTGCAGCCACGCAGGGTTGCCCCCAACCTGCAGGAACTCCCCCATGTGCAACCCCACCAGGTAGGAGCACCGGTGCCGGGCTGCTGCCTGCGGGGAGAGCCAGCAGTCAGCCCCCAGCACTGGCCAGGGGACCCCCGCCCTGCTCCAAGCCCTCAAAAAAGCCAAGGCAGGGAGCCCACTCCTCCCACATCGCTCCTGGAGGATTTTCCCTGGGGATACGAGTTCCAGACAGGAGGGATTTCCCCCCTCACTATCAATGCCAGTCCCCAGGGGTCCTGGAGGGAGAGGGTTTTGGGGTACCCTCGGTGGGCACCAACCCCAAAGGGGCTTCCAAGTTTTGGGATGTCAGATCAGAGAGAGGCCCATCTGTGGGGTCCCAAATGCCTCCCGAGCAGAAGTGCTGGGACCCCACGTAGCACTGGCTATCCCCACACCCCCAGGGCCCCACTGCTCACCATGATGGCGATGTAGTGGCGCTTGTGGTAGGGCAGGGGCCCATCCATGCGCAGCAGGAGGTACTGGGTCTTCCAGAAGCTGCTCAGGTACTCTGGGTGCAGCCCCATGACCATGGCGACGTGGTCCACCCTGCCTGCCGAGACAAAGGCCTTGAGGAGTTGATGCAGGCTGCTCTCCCCACGTTCCTGCGGGATCTGTGGAATGAGGAGAGAAGGGAAGGGCTGTGAGCTGTAGGCCCCCACTCTTCCCAACATCTCCCTAACCTGAATGGAGACCCCCCAACAAACAGGACCCAGGCACCCAAGAGCACCAAGATCGGATCTTCACCCCGTGTGAAGCGCCCTGCCTCCGGAATGGACACCGCCGGTGGCCCCTGCTGCCCGTCTCCCCGTCCCCAGCCCCGGGGGACAGGGGCTGCTCGGGGGTCTCCATGACAGATCCCACACAGCCCGTCCGGCTCAGCCCGTGGGTTGGGTTGTTTGTCTGGGCTCTGGAGCGCAGGGGAGGAGATGAGGGTCAGCCCCCACAGCGCAGTGACGAAACCACAGCGCTATCTCTGCCCGAGAAGGAACATCTGGAAGAGTGAACGTGGGTGCTGAGATAGGGCTCAGGTGCCCTGGGGATTTCAGGGCAGAATTTTGAGGGGGGCCAGGGCAAGGGTGGAGGTCTTTGCATCGCAGGGCAAACACAGATGTGTTTGGATGAGTGGGGAAACTGAGGCACAGGCAGGGCAGGCAAACACAGCTGCTCCCCCAACCTCCAGAATGACTCCCCCACAATGCCACAAGGATCCGCCTGGGCTGGTGACCCCTCTCCACCTCTTCCTCCTTCCCCAGCATCCCACCCCCACCAGGCACTAGGATCTGGGGGTTGGGAATCCTTCCTGTCCCCCCACCCGCAGCAGGGAAGGGTGAAGGAGACCCCCAGCAGGGAGGAGACCCCCACCCAAGTCCATCCCCACCGCTTTACCTCTCCCAGGGGAATAAAGGTGCTGGGGCCCTTCGCCAGCTCCCGGGGAGCCTTGATTCCTCTTTCCTAGGAAGGAAGGAGCAGCCGGGAGTCACCGGAGCCACGGAATATCCCCGCCAGCGTCACCGGAAGGGGTGACTCAGGCAGACACCCGGCACGGGCCACGGGGCCATCGCCCCACACCCTTCGCGTCAGGCTGGCAGCGCCTGATGAAACCGCGCTGCGATGTTGCTCCGCTCCCGGACGCGTGTGACACACCGGCGCACAGGTCAGGAGCGGTGCGGACACTCCCGAGCCGCGGTTTACCACCTCCAGGGGAAAACAGGGAGAAACGGGATGCGGGGGTCCCGCAGGACGGCAGTGGGGATCAGGAGCACCACAGCCACGGCACTGTGGTTACGATCACCAGCAAAGACACGGCGCCCGGGGGTCCCACTAACTCCTCCCTGGGCACGAAATGCCACTAAACATCACCATTTCCCCCACCCCTCTCCAAATTCATTACCACAGTTAATCCAGAAATGAGCCCTTACTGGCAGGGGCTCCTCCTGCTCCAAGCACGGGGTTCAGGTCCTTTCTGCCCCACACTCCTCAGGGCTGGAAGTGGGCAGCTGTGCTCCCACAGCACCCAGTCAGTTACGGGGTGAACTGGACGAGCTGCTCCCACAGACCCATAGAGGGGGACATAATGGCATAATTCAAATCGCTGTGGAGGCGGAAGGTGCAGCCTGGCACCCTCTCCTGAGCAGGAAAGGGGTGTAGGATGGCACGAAGTGACCAGAGCAGCTGTCAGTGCAGCCACGTGCTGCCCATGCGCCAGGCAGTGGACACGGCACCGGGACAGAGCCAGGGCAAAGCCAGGAGTGCCCTCATCCAATGGTTCCCATGGGATGCTCCTGCCTTGAGTCACCATGGAAGCATGGGGGTGAGGGCAGGATCAGGCTCCTGCCGCTGAGTTGGCTCCTTGGTTCCGTGCTGACTCAGGGTTTGAGGAGAAAGAATTGTCTGACGGCCCAAGAGATGCCCTGGCAGGGGACAGCAACAGACCCTCGCAAGGCAAATCCATGGGACAGACAGCAGGACTTCCAGCCACCTGGAATTCCAACCCCCAGCAGGAACCAGGGTTCCCAGCCCAGCCACTGCTTTACAGTGACATCTCAGGGTGACCTTGGAAGGTGCATTTAATCATTCCTGCAAGAGGCTCCTTGTGTTTTGCTGCATTAAGGTATACTTGGGGTGCTGTGCTTAACCCCTGCTGTGCCACCACCAGGTAAGGTATCCCCTCCTGCTTCCACTGATGGGGAATCAGAATCATGGAATAGTTCAAGTTGGAAAAGCCTTCTGAGACTGTAAAGTCCAGCTGTTACCCCAGCACTGCCAGGCCACCACTAACCCATGTCCCCAAGTGCCACATCCACATGTCTTTTAAATCCCTCCAGGGATGTAGACTTCACAACTTCCCTGAGCAGCCTGTGCCAGGGCTGGACAACCCTTTCAGTGAAGAATTTTCCCCTAATATCCAACCTCAACCTTTCCTGGTGGAACTTGAGGCTGTTTCCTCTTGTCCTATCAAACTGAGGGGAAACTGAGGCACCAAGACACTGTGACTGGCACCAGACACACAACCTGCTCCCAGCTCCAGCTGGCACAAGGCAGGCTGAGGGTCTTGAAAGGGGTACCAGGGGAAGGAGATAATGCGCTGGGAGCAGGAAGATGGGTGTGCTGAGTACTAATCTCACTGGTGCCAGTGCTTAGTCAGGTGTGGGAGAACCATCCCCGATAAGGGCAGGTTAAATAAACACCATCAGAGCCACCCAGCAGAGTGGATTGCCCCTCCTAACCGTGTTCCTGCTAAAAACTGTTTAATAGCAGCATCAGGGCCACCACCAGTTTCACACCAGCCTGCTCCAGAGCACTGATTTCAGGCTTTGGCTCATGTCAGAACACGTGCCAGAGTGAGTTCCCTGCTGTCCCCTGCTGCCTGGAGTCTGTTCTACCCACTGTCCCAGCATTTCCAGCTTCCAGCCTTCCTCTGGAGTAACCATCCTGCTGTGACAACTCCCCCCGAGCAAAGCCCCAAGCTGCAGAGCAATCCTGGGGAAACCTGGTTGAAGGGGAATGCAGTAGCAAGAGAAAAAAAAAGCAATTTTTTTTTTGAGGGGGTCTTGCAAATAGAGGCAATTCCCAGCTTTTCAGGATACTCAGGATGTTGGTGGACTGAGGTTACAGACTGATCTGGTTGCTTGGGAAGGTCAAGGAGATCCTGCAAAGCTCCATGGACACCCCAGGACCCCAGTTTTCCACACTGGACTCCAAATGCACAAGCCCTGGGCGACACCAGATGTTTTCCAGGTGTCTAGGTTAACGGGAACATCAGAGCTCCCACACCCAGCCTGGGAACAGCAGCACGAGCCAAACAACACGACAGAGCCCCTGAAGCCCCGCAATCTCCTGTCAGCCCCTCACCCAGCCCGACAGGCACATGCCATCACACCCGCGCCTCACTTTCCCTTTGTGCCCGGCCACTCTTGTAAGCTCTGCCCGGCTCCCACACACATCCCAGCTCCTGGAAGCTTCGGAGACCCCAAGGTCTCCCGTTCCAGACGCCCAAAGTTCCTGCTGCCTGGACAGGGCCGCCCCATGCCTAGGAGACTGTGGGAGCTCCCAGCACCCAGCCTGCTCCTCAACACCCTTACTTTTAGCCTCGCTGCAAAGTGGATGAGCCAAAGGGCTGTTCCTGCACCCGGGCCGGCTTCGGGACATGTCCCGGCTTCTCCCCTCCCTGCAGCCGGCCGTGGTGACCCCGGGCAGGGGGGGACAGCGGCCGCGGGTCAAGGGCACACCCCCAGCACCTCCCCGAGGGACCCCCGTGGGAGCTGCACCCCGTGTGCCCCGGGGATGGGGCGATGCAGCCCGGGAGCCCTTACCTGGCCGCCCCGCCGGGCCCCGCAGCCCCGGTGTTCCTCCGGCCCCGCGGGGCTGCACGGCGAGCCGGCCACCAGCATGGCGGCGGGGCTGGGCGGTGGGGACAGCCCCGGGTGCTCCCGGAGGCCCCGGACACTCCCGGACACCCCCGGACAGCCCCGCGCTCCGCAGCGACCCCGGGACCCCGCGCCCGCCACGCTTACATAGACGGGGCGGAAGGGCACGCCCCCGCCCGCCCTGGCCAATGGGAGCTCGCGGGCGTGACCACCAAACAACGATCTGACCAATGGCAGTGCGAGGGGCGTGGCCAAAGCACGGACATCAGGTCTACCCGGCGCCGGCAGCACTTTCCCGACCCTTGAACACTGGGAGGACTGGAAATGTGTCCCGGGGCTAAAGCGAAAAGAAACCTGAGGAAAACCCCCTCTGCTCCGCTCAGGTGAGGCCCGACCTGCCGAGCGGGGCCAGCTCCGGGCCACCAACATCAGAAGGATATGGAGCTGCTGGAGCGAACCCAGAGGAGGCCACAGAGATGCTCCGAAGAGGGCTGGAACCCCTCTGCTCTGGAGACAGACTGGGAGAGCTGAGGGTGTCCAGCCTGGAGAAGGCTCTGGGGAAACCTTAGAGCCCCTTCCAGTGCCTCAAGGGGCTCCAAGAGAGCTGGAGAGGGACCTGTGACAAGGGCCTGAAGTGCCAGGACAAGGGGGAATGGCTTCCCACTGCCAGAAGGCAGGGTTAGATGGGATATTGGGAAGGAATTCTTTCCTGTGAGGGTGGGGAGGCCCTGGCACACGGTGCCCAGAGAAGCTGTGGCTGCCTCATCCCTGCAAGTGTCCAAGGCCAGGTTGGACAGGGATTGGAGCAACCTGGATTAGTGGAAGGTGTCCCTGCTCATGGCACGGGGGTGGAATGAAATGAGCTTTAAGAACCCTTCCAACCAAAACAGTCTGGGATTCTCTGATCCTTTGACTGGGTTTGGTGTTTCTCCAAAGGGACAGGAGAAAACAAAAGGTGAAAAGAAGAAAAATAATAAAGAAAAAAAGGTGAAAAGAAGGGAAAAACCCCACCCCCACAACCACGGGCTGTCCCAGACACAGCGCTGGTACCAATCTGGTGCTGCCTGACAGCCTGACATGGCAAAGTCCAGCAAACAGGAGTCGCTGCACAAACAACTCAGGATTTGCCTGGCAACAGCCTCCTCTGGCTCTGGGCTGAGCTCCTGCCAGCGAAGGGAACGTCAGTGCTCCTTGGCACTGCAGTACTGGCTGCACAGCCCGTGGCTGCAACAGCCACGATCAGCACAGGCCACAGCCCCAGCCTCTGCAGGGAGGGAGGACACAGCCAAGCTTAAAAGGTCCCTGGTCATTGCTCCTTGTCCTTGTCCCCTTCCCGGGGCTATTTTTAGGGTGTTTTGCAAATACGGCTCTGTGCTGAGGCTGTGGGGCCTGGGTGGCTCTGGCCACCTCAAGGTTTCCGCTTCTGTATTTCCACTTGTGTTATTTCAGAGGCACAGTTTGGGGGTTTAATTTCATCTGATCCAAGGGAACGTGGCCCTGCACTGCCCTGGGGTCAGAGGTGCTGTTTTAGTCTCTGTCACCCCAGTCCAGCTCCATCACCTGCTCCTTTGGCATTGTCACACCCCACAGAGCTGCTGGGCATGGGGCACGAGCAGAGGTGCTGCTGGTCACCAGACAGAGAAGCTGTGGCTGCCCCATCCCTGGAAGTGTCTAAGGCCAGGTTGGACGGGGCTTAGAGCAAGCTGGGATAGTGGAAGGCGTGCCTGCCCATGGCACGGGGGTGGAATGAAATGAGCTTTAAGGTCTCTTCCAACCCAAACCATTCCATGATGATTCTACAATGCCACCTGAGGCCATGAGCTCTGTGTTTGGTCTGGCTGAACACGTCAGCCTGGAGCGGAAAATCCATCTCTTCCTTTGCATAAATGAAGGCAACACAGAGCAAGCAAAGTGGGGGGGCAGAGGGGGGAGGCTGTCTCTGTTCTCCCCTTTCTGCCCCCCAAAAAGCTCTGGATATTAGAGGGATAGGGCTGTGGGTGTGCATCAGGCAATGATCCAGCTGGAGAGATGGGCTAGAGATGCTGCCAAATATTTAATACAAAAATATCCCATCAGAAGACACAAAGAGCTGTGCCAGGAGGACATTTGTCCCACAGACGACTCCTGCATGTCGAGGAGGGGCAGAAGGGGCCAAGCATGGCTGGGCGGGCAGAGAGCTCCATGTTTTGGAGCAGCATGGGATCCTCCATCTACTCCTCATCCCTCATCAGCCCACCCAGCAAGCGCCAGGTAATCCACAGCCCCAGCACTTTCCTGGCTGGTTCCTGATGCTCCTGCTCACACAGCAGTCGGCTCGGGCTGTCAGCAGCATCTCCCTCCTCTCACAGCAGCCTGGTACAGGGAGTGTCCGGCCACCACCGCCGAGCTGCCAGGGGCTCAGACCCTCCCATGCTGGGAGCCATGAGCAGGTGATTCTGGGCAGTGCAAAACAGCTTCAACATCCCACAGAATGATGGAATCATGGAATCATCCAGTTCAGAAAAGCCCTCCAAGATCATCAAGTCTAACTATTACCCCAGCACTTCCAAGGCCACCACTAACCCATGTCCTCAAGTGCCACATCCACATGGTTTTTAACTCTCCCCAGGGATTTAAAAACATGCAACAGTAGGTAATTTTTCTGGGATTGACAGTGCCCTGGTTACCATCCTGCTGACTGGACAAGTCTGGTGCTCCACGAAAGGCAAACAGCAAGGGAAGGCCAATTGCTCAAGGTGTGTTACCTTAGAGGAAGGTTGGCTGGGGACAACTCCTGCCTCTTTCACTAGCTGGTGGTTTTGGGCAGCCCAGATTCTGAGGATGAAGGGAAGCAGCAGAGACCATACAGGGACACTCTGAGGGAACACCTGGAGCAGGTAAGACATGGAATATTGTTTCAGTGTTTCCTTTCCTTACATGCTCTGCTCGAAGATCAGGAGCTGGATTGTCACTGTGGCTGGTCACCCCACTAGAGACTCCAGTGGGAAAACCCACTGGCATTAGGGCTTTGTGGGCTGGAAGGAAGCCCAGAGCATCTGTGGGGTGGAGAAGGGAATTAGAATCATGGAATCATTTAGGTCGGAAAATATAATTAAGAGCATCAAGTCGAACTGCTCCCCCAGCATCCCTACCACCTAACCCTTGCCCCCAAGTGTCACATCCACACACCTTTCAAATTCCTCCAGGGATGGGGACCCCACAACTTCCCTGGGCAGCTTGTGCCAGGGCTGGACAGCCCTTTCCATGGAAAAATTTTCCCTGATATCCAATCTAAACCTTCCCTGGCATACCTTGAGGCTGTTTCCTCACACTTCCTCTGCAGCTGCACTGTTCAGAGGCACAGAGGGAAGGTGACTCCCAAGGTGATCCTGGCCCACAGGAGCTGCCAGTGCTCCATCAGGATTTCTGCACTGCAGGCAAATGGATGTGGCTCCAGCAACATAAACATTATAAACTGTGGTTTGTACTGGTTTGTACTGGTCAGTGACCCTCATTGCTCTGGGAGTAGCAGCAGGAGGGAGCTGCTATCCCCATGTGCTCCAGGAGCAGGGACTGGATATGAATAAGGAAAAGGGTCACAGCTAAAATCTCTTTGGACTCCCAGACCTCTGGAGATTTCCTTGGAAAAAGACAAGGGGCAGCTGAGTTTTCTTTGTGGAAATCTCATGGGAAAAGGGAAAACCTCCATGCCAAAGGAGCAGGTCTCTCTGCCTGTGCCAGTTGCATCCCCTTGCCGAGATCAGGAATAAATCTCGTCGGATACAGCTGGATGGGTCCTGGGAAGCTGGATGTAACCAAGTAACCAGCATCCTAGCAACAGGCTTGATGGGAGGATTTAAAGATAGAAAGAAAAGTAGGAGCAAAGCAAACAATGGGAAAATACCGTCTCCTTCCCATAACTCCCAACCCCAGAGCAGGAGATAAATCAGCCCCAGGCAGGGAGAGATGCTTCGGTTGTTTTGTTTTTTTCCCTTTTCAAAGTAAACAAAGTATCAGCCACAGATGAGGATTTTTAAAACCACTTTTACAGGTGTCATTTGTACAAATCAAAGCGTCCCTTGAAAATCTCATTATTACAAACATACAAAGAAACAATGTTGGTGCTACAAATCAGCTACGCGATGGCAGGAGCAATTTATCACGATTAAAAACCCAACTGAACAGTATTTACAGGGCCTTTCTCCCTCTTTTTATTTCTGTATGTCGAGGGAAGCAAAAAAAGCAAAGCCCACAGTTAAAAAAACTCCCACCAATGCACTTCATTTTTTAAAAGTATAAAATTGGGTGAGTTTTTCCTGCTGCCACATTCAGGCAAAGTGTAACAATTTCTGGTTTTGCTTCAAAAGTCCCTTAGAAAAGCCAAAAAGAAACATATGGCAGTGTCCGATGAAACATGCTCCTTCCGTGCCAGAAGCCAACATCATCCCAAAAAAGTGCCTTTGAGTAAAATCAACTTTAGTAACAAATAAGAAACGAAAGGATGAAAAAAATAATCACAAGCTCTAGTTAAAAGCTTCATCAAAGCCCTGACGGAGCAGCCGCCCTGCAGCAAAAGCATGAGTTTTCTCACCTACCTTCAGCCCCTGCTCGGGGGTCTCCAAGCCCTGAGATGTTTCTCCACTCCCTGACCAGAGTTCAGGATGTCGAGGAGCTCCTGCCAGTCTGGAGTTGTGTGGTGCTCCCCCTCCAAGTGCTTTTTATCCTCCACCATCACCCCAAAAGAGGTGCCTGCGGGGACCTACCCCAGCTGGCCTGGCTGTAAGGGTCAGTGGTGGCCGTGCTGTTTCGGGGCAGCACATCCCTGGTACAGGGAACTCTCATAGCCCTTTGAGCCTGCTGGTTTGGAATCAGCAGTGAGGAAATTCCCTGGAGTGCCCCAAAAAACACTCCCTGGCTCGGGTCGCTGCCTGAGTAAGTGCTTTCCTGGAGCCAAGCTGGCCCCTGCATCTGGAAGGGGCAGGGAAAGGGGGAAGAGAGGGCATATCTGAGCCTTGAACTCTCTTTGTATAAAGAAATGGAGTAAGAGACACTTGATCACACCAAGCTGCAGAAATCATCGAAATCCCAGAGGTCACCACATAAGCAGGGCACTGGTGGGGTGGAATTCTGGGTGGGTTGGGGGCTGTATCATTCCACTCTGGCTCCCAACACAAAAGCTCTCATCAGAAAAACAAGGAAACACAAAACCAGGCAGTTTGGTTTGCCAAGTTGACAGAGAAAAGAAGAAAAACCAAAACAAAACACAAAAATCTTCCAAGATAAATACATGGCCCCCATTGTGGAAGCATCTTCAGAAAGCTGGATCAACCGTTGTCAGCAGAGGCACAACCTTCCAGGAACATCTGTTGGGCTGGTGAGTTCTCAGCTCTCTTTTGAAGAGGAAACAGTTCAAGGAAAAAAATCCAGCTCCCACCACACACAGCTCCCGTTTTATCTGCAGAACAACTGGCCACAGCAATCCCCTCACAGCAGCAGGTTGGGAACCAGCAAGGAGCCACTAAGCAGCAGGTTCCTGTTTGCTCACGGAAAGGGCTGGCAGTGGTAGCAACTGGTTAGGAAAAGATTTCTTCCAGAAAATAGTACTTCAGGGGGGATTTAGGAAGGCTGGGACCTCTCCCCATGGATCGAAACCAGCCACGCTCAAGCATGCTGTCAGAAGGTAACACGCATTAGGAATTCCCATGGAGTCCACGGCAGTGGGACAGTGACAACACAGAGGTTGTGGCTTCCAGCGATCCAGCAGGTCTCCCAGACTTCTTGGCTAATGCTGGGGAAAGCTCCCAGGTCGGGGGTTTGGCTTAAGGGGAGGTTATTGCTCCTGACTTCTCAGGCTTTTTGCCTTTTGACAGGGCAGCTGCTTGCTTCAGGAGTTCTCTGTTCTTGGCCTGGAAACGGGGAAAATGGGTATTTAATGGCATGGATCATCATTAGCTCTTGGGATCCCTGCGCAGGAGCTGCTGACATCCCACCCACAGGTGGAAAGGGGGGCAGATGTTGAGCTCACCTCAAACCACCTAGAGGGCTCTCCCATCCCAGCCCCACAGGAAAAGACAAAGACAAAATAATGAAACCCATGAGCCCGTTCAAAAAATTAAACATATGAACAGTTCAAGGCACCTACAATACACTGAGAGGATCTGAACTTTGATTTTGCAATCATTGAAGAAGGTTTCCAAAGACTCAACCAATACCAGCAGAAATAAAACATCTGGACACCAGAGAGTTTAGGGCAGTCCCAGCCTGAGCTGAGCACAGACATGGAAAGCCCCAAGAGAGGGAGGTGGCTAGGGCACACCTGCTCCTGGATCTGATGCTCCTTTCCCTTCACAAACAGCACATCCAGCCCTCTTCATACCACATACCAACATTCCAGCCTTCAGCCAGGCAGAAGGATGTGCATTGTGAAGGGATTCTCACCGACACTCTGACAGCAGCTGGAGGCTCCAAACCTGCCTTCCACTGGGATACTTCCCCAGAGTGTGTGTGGATGGAGGAGGGGCTGTTTCCTCAGGGGCAATAGAAGCCTTTTGTCTCATCCCCTTCCACCTCTGTTGCCGGGGCTTTAGATCTTTATATACCCAGAGTAATTAAAGGGTGCAAAGTTCACTTTTGTGTCTGATTTCTTCCCCTTTGACCTGATCCCTTTGGTGGCTCGAGCTATTCATGCTGATAGTCTGCTGTGTTTCCAGGGCCATGACAAGAATCCTGTTCTCCCTGCTTCCATCAGCTCAGGGACTTCTTTATTTGGACTAGAGATACAGGACTAAAAGAACTGCCAATTGTTCCTTTGTTCTCTCTGGTTACTGCTTACACAAATCACAGGGAGGTGATTTAGAGGTGCAGGGAGCTGACAAAGGTTCTACAGACTGGAGAAACAGGTTCGAACCTGATTTTGGCAATAAGTAAAAGGAGTTTGATGGTTCCTGTCTAGTCCATAAGGGATACAACATAGCACTTTACAACACAGTAAGTGTGAGCCTGAGTAGAGAGCAGCAAGGTAGATGCAAACAGTGGTTGGGATGCAGTGCAGAGCTGAGGAGACGCTTGCCTGGCAGCACAGAGGCTGTAGGACAGGGCTGAGAAGCATTAGCAGGGCTCTGTGTGCAGGAGTTCATGGGGTATTGTGATCAGGAGTGTCCTCAGTCCCTCCTGGACACAGCTCACGAATGTCCTCAGTCACTCCTGGACACAGCACAGCTCAGCAAATTAAACCAAAAATGCTGTCACCTGTAACTGCTCCATGACCTCCTTGTGTGTCTTCTCCATTTGGTTCATCTTTGCCCTCATCTGCGATTCCTGATACTGCAGGTCGGCTTTCAGCTCTGTGATCTGTGCAGAAACCAGGAAGGAGCAGGTAAGCTGGAAGAGGCAATGACTGCCCTCACCGCAGACCCCCCTGCCATGGAAAATGCCTCTACAGAAGGTGTATGAGACTGGCTGAGGTGGGGGGGTGATGGGGGTGCTGGGGACTGCAACGAGACCAGATCTGTGTCACTGAGAGCACAGAGCAACAGGAAGGGCCAGCACTGTATTTCTCCAAGCAGCAGCATGTTTATTCCCAGTCTTGCCCACACACAGAGGTCTCCAAGAGAGTGGTCAGGAAATGACCCTTTATGAAATGAGATCTCCTGGGTGGCTCCAGAGCCTCTTTGGCTTTGGAAAGGAGGCAGCCTGGAAACAGCCAGACATGTTAACTCCAAGATAAAAAGCCAGGCTGTGTCAGAGTGTGATCTGTGAGAACATGTCAGCCTGCTGGGGGGAAGCAAGCCAAGGGCTGTACCTTCTTCTCCTTCTCCAAAATCATCTGATCCTTCTGGTGAAGCATCTTTTTTAAAGTAGCCACTTCCTCCTTCAGCTGGGCAATGATGACAAAGTGGTCAGTGCCAGGGGAGTCCAGGGCGAGGTCCGGAGAAAAACTGCAGCGAAGAACAGGGAGAGGCTCTCAACAAAACCCTCCTCTTCACTGAGGCAGGGGAACTCCCACGGATGCACTCAAAGGAGAATGGGAATCATTTCATGATCATTCATGATCCTTTTTCAAACCAAAGAGTTGAAGACAGCAATCAGAGAGATAATTAAACTTTCTGCATCCCTTTGGAAATCTCTTTGCTCACAAGCAGTCCTTGGACGCACTGCAAAACTTCCCACTGAATGTAAACAAACATTCTGGCAAGGAGGGGACATGAAAGAGAAACAAATAACCTCCAAGTTCAACAAACAGAGCAAAAAACAGCTGAATTGTCCTGAGCAGGGAAAAGGGGTAAAAAACATACTGGACCTTGTAATTTGATTCTGCCACAACAAAGCAATTTAGGGAGAAGCTTCATTATTTCAGAGTAGGAAATCTGTCTCCAGGAAGACAGAGAAATAGCTGAGCACATCAGCTGTACACCACCAGGTACTCTAAATCTAAGCAACTGTCTGCAGAGTTATCTGTGCATGAGTCACTGCTGCACTGGTAAATCACAAACCTCCCTACGAGACACCCAGTGACCCAGGCAGGCACGCGCAGTCCTGTGCTACAGGAATATGCCAGATCATAAGACACAACAAGCTACAGGCTCAGGGAGCCTACCCGATTTTTGCTTGCCTTCTGTTCCATCCCTAAGGCTGATTTTTATCTCCTCATGCTAAGTGGGCAGCACACTCCCAGCCACATACACCTGAAACTGCTGTATGAAAACTGAACAGTAATAAGATAACAAAGCTTCACCTAGAAGATGACTTCAAGTCTGTCTGTTATCCGATAAACAAAGATAAATCGTCAGGGTCACCCAGACTTTTTTTTTAAAAGCCTCTAGAGTAGGTCAACACTCAGCTCTAAAGCTGGGAGCTGCAGCTGAGTGGGGAAGGCACAGTCTGAACCCAAAACTCTGCGTCTCTCGAGGATGTTTCTGCCTCCGAGCTTCCAGTCCCCCACCTGTACCCTAAGGCAGAAAGTACTTGCTGCTCACTTCACACGGGGTCTCCTCTAGCACCTGGAAATGATCCATTTTCTAATTAAAAGCACCACAGTCTGCTTTGACAGGACTCATTAGTAAGGATGTGGCAGGAGAAAAGGCTCTTTCCCCCACTGTGCTGGGGATCTACAGAGGGAAACTAAGCAGAGGCAGCTTCCCAGATCTGAGAGTCAAAGGATGGCCCCGAGGCACTGGGAGAGAAAAACTGGCAAAGGAAAACTCAGAACTGAGGGTCTGCAGGAGACAGCCCGCAGCGGAAGAGCCCTGCATGGCTAAAACATGCTGACAGCAGAGCCCACACTAGGACGTGGCAGCTCTCTGGGCACACTGTATCCAGCTCTGTGCAAGGCAGAGAGGTTCATACCCACACACTAGCACAGAACAACTCCATTTTAAAACTTTCCCAAATAGTTTTCCCAAGTGGAGGCTGTGCAAGATGATGGTGGGTGCTCCAGCACCTTCCTGTGTGCAAGCACATTACTAACAGCAGCTTTAATTTCCCACTCAGTGCAAATATGCTAGGGAGGAGAGAAAGAAATTAAAAAAAAAAAAAAAACCAACAGCCTCCACAGAGGAAAAAAAGGCTTCCTCACTGATTCCCTCTGGCTGAAAACAATCCCTTGACACACCATTCCTTTGCCCAGGCATGCTTCCCTCCTGCCATGCCCTGGGGTGATAAAGAGTGCCAGGAGATGTCCGCATTTCCCTGAACAGCTCCAGCAGGAAAAATTCCCTGCCTGGCAGGTCCTGCTGCCCAGCACACTGCAAAGCCAGGAAGGTGAGAGCCAGCCCTGCCACCCAGTGGGGAGAAGGAAGGGACAGGATGGTCACCAGCCTTGCACAGAGCACCCATCCCCAGGGCTCTGAGGGTTCTGCATCCACCAGTGGGGAACAGCCAGCTTGAGATCTCCTCCTGGGGGTATAAAACACCAGGCAGGTATTTTCCTGTCCAGTTGCTGCAAAATGCCCCCTCAAATGTATTAAGGTGATAATTAAAGAAGCAGATTTTTTTTCTTCTTTTGTATTTTTTTAAAGACTGACAAGTTAGTAATGAAAAGTTCCTCTATCTTTAACCCCATGTTACAGAAACAGCCTGAGACTCCAAAATCCGAAGGAAAACTGCCAAACACAAGTCACTCCTTTCCTTTAACAAACAGATCAAGAATTAAAACAACCGACCAAAAAAAAAAAAAAAGCCATTTCCTTTACAAATAAACTCAAGATCCAGGCCCTTGGGATAGGTCAGGGGGACATGAGCTCTCCATGTTTGAACAGCCTAAAATGCACACTGCTAATTAAAGGGAAATTATGAGCTCCTGTTGTTTTCAGCAGAGATAGAGGACAAAAACGGAGCTGTTCCCAAGGCACCTGCCTCTCTCAATTGACTGAAACAGAAACCAAATCGACTGCCTTAAACTCCACACCTGTTAAATGGCTGAAATTAGGCAAAGCAAATGCCAAGCTTAAAGATTTTGCTATTCAAGTCAGGCTGGCATGAAGAGGCACAGACCAGGCACTGAACTAGCATCCACATTTTACCTTAGACAGAAAGCATCTGCAGAGCTGCCTCCAGCTCTAGGCCACCAACATCAGAAGGATGTGGAGCTGCTGGAGTGACCCCAGAGGAGGCCACAGAGATGCTCCAAGAGCTGGAACCCCTCTGCTCTGAAGCCAGGCTGGGAGAGCGACTTGTGACAAAGACCTGAAGTGCCAGGACAAGGGGAAATGGCTTCCCACTGCCAGAAGGCAGAGTTAGATGGGATATTGGGAAGGAATCCTTTCCTGTGAGGGTGGGGAGGCCCTGCCACAGGGTGCCCAGAGCAGCTGTGGCCGCCCCATCCCTGCAAGTGTCCAAGGCCAGGTTGGACAGGGCTTGGAGCAACCCGGGAAAGTGTCTCTGCCCATTGGAGGGGGGTGGAATGAGATGAGCTTTAAGGTCCCTTCCAACCCAAACCATTCTGGAATTCTATGAAAAACATCCTCCACTCAGTGCAGTACAGCCCAAGTCACAGAGCTTTAAACTATGCCAGGACTTTCCTAGGCACATGAGAATCTTTTTACAAATGAACTTTGCTGCTGAGCATCCTGAGGCACTGCTGCTCTCCCCCTGCCAGCAGTGCTGTCACTGCCTGGTGTTACAAGCACGATTTAGCACCTTGTCTGCAGTGACAGGAGAAAGGACCGCAGTGTGCTTGTCTGCAGCGTCTGCAGCATAAAAACACTTTGCCAGCGTTGGCACAAGGAGATGGGGACACCAAGACGGCCCAAATCAGGACCAGCACAGCTCCAGGGGCTGGAGGCGAAGCTGGTGTGCTGGGCAGCACAGGACCGAGGGGCGCTGGCAGCACAGCAGGATTAATAAGGCCTGCTGCAAGATGTGCTGCGAGTCACTGGGAGGAAAAACTACTCCCAGTGCAGCAGCACTCCCTTTGCTCCTCCCAGAACTCATCCAGAACAAACCATTCAACACCACCCTTTAAATGACTGTTGGAAATCATCCTGTCCACATATCATAGCCATTGTGAGCAACAACCACTTTGAAATATGTAAACAAAAACACACAGAGAGAATTCAGTATGACACAGTAAAGGAATTTCTACCATATCCAAGAAGAAGCAATCATTTCAGAGAAGCTGGACCCTGGTTGAAGGTGTTGCCAAAATCAACTGAGCTCAGACATGCCCAAATTTTACCCAGCTGAGGGCTACACTGGAGGTTTGGCTGAAGCCAGGAGACAGGGTACAGGAAGCTGGGGCTGATCTCAGCAGGGAGGAGGTGCTGGTTGTGTCACTTTACTCCAGATTCTGCTGCTGCTGCAAACACCCTTGTGCTGCAGCAGACCTTAACTCCATGCTCAGGCTGTGCCCCAGACACCAAGGTGACTCTGGGAGGGACAATCTGATAGCTGTATAAAAGGGGAGGGTTTTGGGGATTCACCCTCATAAAAGAACCCTCAGCAACTCCAAACCCACACTTAAGGAACCCCCATTATTATTCCACTCAAGACATGCAGCCATGTGTCTATTTAAGGCAGCTGCAGCTTGCCTTTTCTGCTGCACATTGCTGAAGCTCTTTAGTTGCTAAATTTACACTTGATTTGTTACTGGAACTCATCAGAAAAAGCCTGTGGCAAGGCCTACAGCCTTGGCAGGAGCCAGACTGACAACATCTGACATGAGAGCAAAAGGAAGGCCCTTGATTCCTTCAATACATGCTCCTGTTTTCCAAACACATGGCTGACCAACCCAGAGAACAGGACAATTTGCTTTTTGGGTATTTTCAAGCCAGCAGGGCTGTTACAATGAGTTGTGAGATCTCAGCCCAGGATTTAATGAGGAGATAAAAACACCTGGTGCTGTCCTACAGCCCAGAGCAGCCGCCTCTCTAGAGGGAAAGCTGCACTAGTACTGATGGGATGCACCAGTTCTACCAGGGCCCTGTTCCCATTCTCTCCTGCGGCTCCACCAGCACTGAAGGCAGCTGAATTCTAACCCGTCTGCACTCAGCCACAGCTCCTAAGTCACAATTAGTCCTTAAATTTTTCCAGCTTTTAACCGAAAATGCTGTTCAGATGATAAAAGGTCTTTCAGACCACTCTGTGGGAGCCACTGACCTATAAAATTATTAAAGTTCTATTTCACAGAATCATAGAATCCCAGACTGGTTTGGGTTGGAAGGGACCTTAAAGCTCATCTTGTTCTGCCCCCTGCCATGGGCAGCGTTACCTTCCACTGTCCCAGGCTGCCCCAAGCCCCGTCCAACCTGGCCATGAACACTTCCAGGGATGGGGCATTTCCCATGGGAGCATTTCACAGTGAGAAGGTGTCAACAGTATCTATAGAAGAGATCTGTGATCTCAGAGACATTCAAGGCAGGTAGTGAATAATTAATTACCAGTGGCTTTAACAAACCCTTTGGCACTAACTATGCTCTGGTCCATGCTCCCAAATCTCTGCTGTTTAGAAAGAGATCCATGGAGAGGGAGAGTTCCCGTGTATGAGGCAGTTCCCAGGGAGGGAGGGGAGAAAACAACAGGTGATCTCACTTCAGGATGTCAATGCCTTGAGCAACAGGACAATGGTGGGCCCCGAGAGTCTGTTGGGAAGCAGCCCACTGCGCCAACGTGGACGGGGCCCTCTGGATAAGGGGGCAAAGCATCTCGGGAGAGGAAGGAACGCTGAGAATCAGAGAGGAAAGGCAGGAATGAAAATATGCATGTACAAGACCATAAAAATACAAATCCATCTCAATCTCCTGTTTCTGCTAGTGACTCCCATTCCGCTGCACAGGCAGCCGGCATCAACATGATCTAGCATCAAGTGTGACAGCAGAATGGGGTCGGATGTTTTCCTAGAATCAGAGAATCATGGAATGATTTGGGCTGGAATGAATCTTAAAGACTATCTTGTTCCATCCCCCTGCCATGGGAAGGGACACCTTCCACTAGACCAAGTTGCTCCATGCCCTGTTGAACCTGGCCTTGAACACCTCCAGGACGGGGAGTCTACAACCTTTCAAGCAAAGCTATTTGATTGCTTGTCTCTCCCGCAGAGGCAGGAGGGGACATGGGAGGTGGGTCTGGATCTTCTCCTGTCCTCTGAGGCTCTCCCTGCAGATCACTCTGACAGACCTCAAAGCACAAAACCTGCAGACCTCACCAGCCCCTCTCTCCCTGTGACTGCAGAGAGAGGATAAAGTTGGTCTGGCTGCAGTTTTCCTGACTGTTGGGAAGTTCAGCCAACCATCAGTTTCCATTCAAGCAGGTACAGGTGCTCAGTATTCTTTTCCTCTTCAAACCTATGTCTAGATTCCAGGTAGCACTGGCCTGCCAGGTTCTAGGGCAGCCCCTCGAGGTCTCAAAGCCCAAGGCCCCTGCTCTAGCATAAGAGCTTCCTGCTACTCACACACCACTCTGTCTTATATAAACTCAGCAAACAAAACCACCCGCCCACAATTTCCCCATGTAACAGGCTCACCTGTCACCATTGGCAGATATGGCATCAAACTTGGCTTTCTTCTTTGGGATTTCGTTCTGAATGGAAGACGTGGATAAGGTTTTCTGGCTAGAAAAAGGAGGAAATTGTATGTCAGAACCTGAATGACTTTCAGTCTAAGACAGAGAGGCAGATAAATATTCCCACCCACTTTGATCCTATTAGAACAGTATTTCCCAGTGCTAAAATGATAAAAAAATCATTCCTTGAAGAGTAGCTGGAGACTAAAAATAAACAGAAAACAATGAGTCAGAGCAGCAAGTAGGTGAAGAACTCCTGCTTAAAATCTGCATTTTAATCATTAAATTTTACAAATGCAACTTTGCTTTCATTGTGTACAAGTTCAGTAAGTTGGATCAGGCAACTTAGTAAGAAGCGCAAGGCTGCACCAGCACAGTGAGGTTTGCAAACAAGCAAAGCACGACTTAGCCAGATCCTCCTGAACTCAGACCCAGCCCAAACCCCTCCCCAAGGCTACCTGTTATAGTGGCTGCCACTGCTGAGCCTACTGAACTGCTCCTTCTCCTGCAGGCTGGCTCGGGAAGAACTGCTCAGGTGTTTGCACTGCTCTTTGGTCTTCTGCAGGACCCGTTTATAGGACAACGTGCACAACCAGCACAGCAGCTTTCCATCCACCTGGAAGGGGAGACAGAAAGAAGTTTTGGTCTTTCTTCCTGCCCACAAAGCAAATACAGAAAAGACAAGAAGCACTTTCAAGCTTAGGGTCACGTATGAACAAGTAGGGACTCAAAAAGAATCTTTTGAATGGACAGGCAGTCACTGGAGACCAAAACAGCAAGGGTGTCTGCTCCAGGACGCTCAGCAGGGCAGGGATTATCAGTGCAGCATCCCAAACAATAGATGTTTGCAGTTTGCCTCAGTAAGACACACGTCCTACAGAGCACTCAGGGTGTACAGAAGCCATGGAAGGGGTTTCCTGGTGGAGGTGTGACACTTGTAGCTCCTCAGGCTATGGAACAAATATAATTTCCCATCCCTCTCCCCAAACAGCACCTCACACTTCATTCAGAGGTCTCTGCTCCTCTGCCAGCTCTTGGGCCAAACTCAAGAGATCTTTCTCAGAAGGTCTGGCAGAGGCACATAGGGGTTCAAAGATTAAACAGCTCCAAACCAGATCAAAGCTCAACTCTAGAAAAACACTTCATAACAAAGAGACATGGATTATAGAATGGTTTGGGTTGAAAAGGACCTTAAAGCTCATCCAGTCCCACCCCCTGTCACGGGCAGGGACACCCTCCAATAGACCAGGGTGCTCCATGCGCCATCCAACCTGGCCTTGGACACTTGCAGGGATCCAGGGGCAGCTACAGCTTCTCTGGGCACCTTGTGGCAGGGCCTCCCCACCCTCACAGGGAAGAATTTCTTTCCAATATCCATCTGTCTCTGCCCTCTGGCAGTGGGAAGCCATTCCCCCTTGTCCTGTTAGAAATGCTGCAGATGTAAAGAAGATGAACTGAGGATCACTGTGATCAGCCCTTTTACATTTTCAGCCTTCTTTTACGCAAATACTGACCTTCTTCCTGTCATCCTTCCGGTCAAATGCACACTGCTGCTTGCACTGCTCACACGAGTGAGGAGGGCCATACTTCTTCTCTGAGTTGGTGCAACGCTGGCACTTGTTTCCAATAAATGCTGCTATGATGTTGCAGTACTGGCAGGGTTTTGGCTTTAAAAAATAAGAAAAACTGCTACAGCCTTCTAACTACAATAGTATACTGCTCCTTCACATTCTCCCCATAATTTCAAACTTTTACTTCCTTATTCTAAGCAGAGTATAATGCTGATCCAGGACACTAAACTCCATTTGGATCCCTGGTCTCCAGCTAAGTGTATCTAGCCACGGTACTCAGACCATTTATCAAGTGCTGTGAAATCTTTAGAAAAATGTCTAATATCAAAATAGAACCAATCAAAATCTCTATTTCAGATTTCAGGCAAGCAGGAAATAAAGATTTATCACTGCTTCCTGCAGCAATCTCAGTCTGTGTAAGCACACTCTTGTTTCTACTGGGATCGAACAGATCATTTCCTGGCCTCAAACGATGCAAAGCTCTTTTTTGTGCTAAAAGAAGAGGAAAAAGTCAAAGCTTCACGCCTGAGTGACCCGTATTATTGATCAGTCATGCTCTTACAGCCGAGCCAGTCCATAAACTGCTCTGGGATTTCAGCAGGATAAAGACAAGAGAGATGAAAAGAAAAGAGGCTGAGCCCCGCTCACTTACTGTGCCATAGAGCTTCACGTTCTGAGCACACTTCTTGCATATCGTGTTGGTTTTGCTGTCAAGAAGGACAGATCATTTTATTAACGCATTCCAACAGATGAAACAAATGAAACCCCTGTGTTTAGGATGCCTGGTTAGGATCCCAGCCTCCCTTCGACTCTGTCTCTGGTGATGAGGCTGGATTCAACCTCTCTAGGGACTCAGATACCAAAGTGCTTTTCCTATCTCCATCTGACTGAGGATAAATGGCCAAAAAGTGGCATTACTAGGAGGTATCTTTTAATTAAGGCATCCCCAGATGGCATCAGATTTTGTCCATACAAACAGAGGATTTGATCACTGACTAACAGGCAGCACGAGTGATTCAGCATCAGGGCAGGCTCCGTTCTGGAGGTCAAGGCAGCAGAGGACAGAGGTTTATTTGTCCAACAAACACAGGAAGGAACACCACACAACAGCTACATACAGCTCTGGGATTACCAATCCTCCCTCTGACAGCTACACAGCTTGTCAAAATGCAAAAAGACAAGAGCCCAGCTAAAGGACACACAGCAGGAAATAAATGCTGGATACCAGATATCGGTTAAGAGGAAAACTCATGGGAAGATGCACCCAGATCCTTCCCTGGAAGATGCATCTCAGCTCTGACTGAAAAAAAAACCCAAGTAAAGGTGTAATCCAAGTACAGCGCAGACACTCCAACTCGCCCAGCAGACCTTTGGAGGCAGCCAAAGGTCCCCCAAGTCTTCCACAGCAACAACCTACAGGTTAAGGCTCAGTCACTGAAAGTGTGGAAGCATTATGGTTCCCCAGGTGTGATTGGTCTACACAAAACATGGATCTCCCCAGTTCAGCAAGCATTTACCTTTCCTGTTGGAATTCAGTCCTGCAGTAAGTGCATTTAACAATGGGATGAGCAATCCGGCACTCCTACAACAACAGAAGTGTTCCATGAGGTGCAGTGCTGCTCCCCAAATCCCCGATCTCCTGCTGCCCTCCACTCCCACCACATCCACACGCACACAAACACTTCCTCCCTGTACAGTCATGCTGAGAGAAGAGGGAGGGTGACGGGGATGGCATGTGTCACAGGTGAGCCAGGCATGAACTCAGATCCATCACCAGGGCTCGTCTGTGCCTCACACCCACAGAGCAGGGTCACGGGATGGCCCCAGCTCCCGGGGCAGGAACACACAGCTCTGCCTCAGGTATTCACCAGTTTCCTGTACCTCTGGCTACACTCTCCTCTCATCCCAGCTGCCCCAAGGTTCACCTGCTTTGTCTCATCCTCAGTGATCCCAGGCTACTACAGTTCCTGCCCCTCATTCCCTATTTCATCCCTGATCTTGTTCTTCCCTATCCCCTCAGACTGTCCCCAAAACCCACCTTACTCCTTCAAGATACCATCAGACCTCCCATAAATGTCCCCAGATCCTCCCAGGCCTTTGCTCAGGAACAGCTCCCACCTCCCCTCTATTCCCCATAACAACCCCGTGACTTCCACTCCAAAACCCTCCAAATACCCCCAGCACCTCCAAACTGCCTCCAGCGCCCTCAGGTCCCCCTGACAAACAGTTCCCCTAAGAAGCCTTTCAACACACTCCCCTAACAGCCCCCAGGCTTTAACCCCATGCTCCAGACCCTCAAAACCTCCCCAAAGCTCCCAGGCCCTCATCCACACCCTCCCACTGCCCACCCACAGACTCCAAACAGACACCTCAAGGCCCCAGTCTTCATAAATACTCCCAGGATCTCCCCACAAACAGCCCCCCCAAATATCCTCAGTCCTAAGAGCCCCCAGACCCCTTAAAAACACTTCCTTGCTTGCCCTCCCTCACAAACAATGCTCCAGGAGGCCCTTTACCCCTCAGACGCCCCCAAATCCCCTCACAGACCACGCCCCTCAAATCTCCTCACAGATCACCC
>VWZT01015020.1:0-37500 GCA_013397055.1 Pachycephala philippinensis
ATGTCGGCGCGCCGTCCCCAGGGGAGCCGGTCCGCCCGGGCGGGCCGTGCCCGGAGCCTGCCGCTGGCCGCCCCCCTGCGGGACGGGGCGTCCGGGTCAGCGCCGGCCGCGGCCCGGGAGCAGCGCCCGCCTCAGCGCGGCCGCCCCGCCGTGCCGCCGTTGCATAAGCGCTGTGGCGGGCTCGCACCTGCCTGACCCGGGCGGGGGAACCTAAAACCTCCGTCTCTAATGCAGAACAAAACCCGTCCAGGATAAGGCCGCGAGTTAGATTTCAACGCGACATGTCTTCCCAGCGGGGGTACCTGCCCTGAGCTGGGCAGCCGAGCCTTGGCACGGATCGAGCGTTTGTGCCAGGAGGCTTTATTTTGATCATGTTAAGGAGAATTAATAAGATTCCTCTTAACGTCAGTTTGCTGGTCTGTGTCTCATGTTACGCAACACAAAGGAAACCGGGAGCTCTCGGATTGTTAAACTAAGGCAGGAAATATGTTTAAAACGTTACATAAGTATATGATGATACAGGAATGATTATTAGTGGGGCCTGTTTCTCTGTTACACCATGTAGTTTGTGAAGGGTTCCCGTAAAGGGGAACAATTTGGGCTTGGCCTTCCGTCCCATCTGAGTGCGTATGCAGGGTCATAGGAGAGTGTGTAGGCTGAGGCACTGATTTTGACCCTTACCTTAGAAATTCTCCCGAATAATGAATTTTTCATGGTTACCCTTTGTGTGGTGTTCCAAGGAGTCTGAATGAGGCCAAAAAAACTCAAACCTACTTTCCTGTTACAATCTTCAATGTAATTAGAACTGAGGATTACCTAGGAGATACAGTGAGCACAGTTTCCTATGTCCACAGTTGGGCTGAGTATGTGGAGTTCCAGGCTACTGAGATAAACTCGTGGCAAAATTAGTAACTAGGAGACCCAGCAGTACGGTCAGGATTTTCAACAGCCTCTCTGAACAGAGAATAAACAGTGCTTTTTAATCAGTCCCCCCACTATGACCTTGCAGTAACTGCCTAAGCTTAGCTTAGACACTATTACAGAACAGGAAAAAAACGCACTCAGAAAATGTGAATTTAAGATCAGGAAGTTATGATGGAGGAAGATTGTTCTTACTGAATGATGTTTAGTCTCATTTCTAACCAATTTACTGTTGCTGGTATGTAGAGAGTACCTTTGAGTGACTTAATAGTGAGTTGTAAATTAATCCCAAAGCTTTTTGTCAAAATTTATCTTTTCCAAGGTAGTTAAAAAAAAACCCAACCAGATGCTTCTGTTTGTTAAATGTCTGTATTTGTTTACAAAGTCACTTGTCATGCTACTTTAGAATCAGTTGGTGGTAAGATAGATAACACAGCCATAAAGAAGAAGGTTTTTTTTGGAATTTGTATTTTTTATTTTAATAAGAAGCAAAAGCTGTAACTAGGAACTGAAGTCAGGGTTTTTTAAAACCATGTCAGAAATAACTTTTAGCCAGTGAAAGCTAATATACACAGCATTTAAAAATGCATCAGTATACACACATAAGGACATTTCAGGAAAAAAATTAAAATGCAAAACTACCTGACTATTGTAGTGTTGTAAAAAAAGACTTCTACAACTAGTATAGAACTTGCAGTTTGTTTGGAAATATCAGACATTGCTAGTGAAACATACGAGAATCTATCATCCTAGAACCAGAACTATTACTGATTACTTTAGACTTTCAGTAACTGAGGTGTTCATTTAAAGACTGATGTGTAAGAGAAATAATTCCTGTTCATATGCTGTGAAGGGGAAAATGATGTTAAACTGCTATTTAGCAGGGTATTGCCAAATACTGTCAATGGCATTTTGCTTTAGGGAGATTGTGTTGTCTAGGACTTGATCTAAATACGAAAGTTGTTCTTTCTTCTACAGCTGGGTACATGTTGAGAGCTGTCTGACTTAAGTGGGATGTTGTCAATAGAGTAGTTTACCTACATGGATCTGATTGCAGGCCTGGGACATAACTGCAGTGCTTTAAGACAGAAAGATTTGAAATACCGATAATGGGATTCAGTTTATATATAAAAGTTTTCAGTGCAATAAAACTCAGATGTAATTAGGCTTAAAACTAGTGCGGGACCATCTTTTTCTCAAGTATCTAAAATTAAGGGGGACATTGTTATGATATTATTAAATTCAGATAAAGAACTAAACCAGAATATTAACAGGCTATTAAAAAAGTAGACAAAAAATCAAGATAAATTACAAGAAATTTGTAAAAAAGGATATGCTATTATGAAAAAGAGATGTAAAGAGACTCAGAATGGTTAAATAGAAACTGGCTGATAATAGAAATCACCTGCGTCTATTTACCACTTTCCAGTGGAGATTAAGAACACATGAGAATAAAAAAAAATTTAAAAGGAAATGAGGAAAGACATTATTTGTAGGGTTTTCTCCTTATCAATATACTAGCATTAGGACACTCATTAGAAAAATCCTGGATACATGAGGGAGATACTGTATCGGAACTGGACTGATGGGTTCCCGTAGGTGCCGTCTTCCTGCGGAGTTGGCACTGTGACAGTACCCCCAGAGACTGAGTTCCATGCCCAACTGGAGGAGCTGTTGTTTTCTCTTTCTTGAGACTGCCCACCAGGTGTACTGTAAACTAACCATGGCCAGTTTACTCTTAAAGAGCCTTGCCTCTTTAAGCCCTTGCCTCCTGCGTCTGGCTAACTGCAGGTCCTGGGATGAATTAATTCTTGATCAATTTGCTGAAAATGTTGTGTTGTAATTTGAGCTGTGTAGATACAGAGAAAGTAATACTGCTCTATAAATAATAAGAATACCTTTACTAGATACCAAAATGCAGCAGTTTCAGAACTGAGATGCAGCCTTTGGGCTGCAGTATAGCAGTATAATGTGGGAGAGGAAACAATGTCTACCAGCTTCTGATGAAACTTGAGAGAAGGTTTTGACAGGTGAAATAAGATGCAACTTGGAAAGAACTCTAAAACTTAATACCTACCCTGTATCTCAGTTGTAAGCTGAATGCTCTATTTGTCCACTGTAATTTATATCTCATTGGTTTAAGTCTTGGAGCTCAGTCTCTGTGTCACTCAGTACAAATTCAGAAGGAAGCGCACTGTCTAGCACAACTTCCATCCTGCACAGTGTCTGCTATATTTGGAAATAGCTTTTCTGTCTCTATAGTCCTTTGAAACTTCTGGGCTATGACATGTTATTTCTGTCTTCAGTGGTCCTTCTATTGGTAACCCTGCATTTCTTTAAAGGAATACATTGTTGAATTGGTATGTGGTCCAGTTCAGTTTTCACAGTTGTGGTACTCCATTCCTCTGCAGAGTGGTGGTTTTGCCGTACTGAAGCCTAGAATGCAACTGGACAAGACGGACAGGAATGCATTCTGCTGTGACAGAATGCAGTGCCAGGAAAACTCAGGCTCAGGTCACTTTAGTTTGAAAGGCCGGGTCTGAAATGCCATTGAAGTAGGGATTCCATTCAACAATCTACCTTGAAATGTGTTATTTACTGGAGGGACAACTAGCAGGATTATCTGTAAATCTCATACCTCAGAAAATAACTAGAACACCGAAAAACCTAACCATTCAGGAGAGGTATCTTTTTGAATTTGAGGTACCTTCTTCTGTTTTGGTAATCTGTTTAAAATTTCAGTAGAATCTGGAAAGCCATATGTTTTCTAAGTGCTAAACATTTACATGGTACTACAAAACCCAAGATAATTACAAGGTTTTGAATCAGACCTCTTAAATTTCGTAGAATTCAACTTCATTCTGAATTTCAGCCTTCCTTTGCAATTTGTTTAAGTCTTACCAGACAAGAACAAGAGTGTGGCTGCCAGTCCTAGATACTGCTCTCTCAGTTTCTACATCCCATATGGGTCCATTTGCTTAAGAGTATTGGGTCATCTTTCCATAGGGCCACAGGCAGGACTGACAGGAAGTTGACCTATGAGGTTTTGTGAGTCAGCACATAGTAGTTTAGATAGTTGCATGACTTGAGTTCGTCAAATGGAGAAATGAGCCCTTGCCTGGTATAAAATCAGCAGTGGTCAGAGAAAAGTGTTGGCTAGCATTGTGTCATCAGCCTCCAGAAAGCACCTCCCTGTTCTGACATGAGTGGCTACAAGAACACAAATTTTGCAGAGGGGGAGCAGGCTGTAGCAGTAGGTATGGTCTACCCAGAAGCTGAGCCAACCTAATAGCTCACGGACGTCACCATAAGAAAATAAATCCTGCAAAAATACTGCTTCCCATATTGCAAGCTATATTGAGTCAAACTAGACACAGCAAGTAACAGAGCTCCATGGGTGGGAGTAGATGAGGAGACGTAAGATTCCCTTCAGCAGCTGCAAGTAGATTAATTCAGGGTGTCAAGCTTGCTGGACAACACAGGAGTTTGCTTTTGGCTATGTTTTGTGTAAAGTGTCTTGTCAGCAGCCTAGGATTCCAGACCTTTAGAGGAGCACAAATGGTACCTGAGAGCATGTGAAATACCAAGGCATTTGTATAGTGCTGCGTAAGTGTGATGGTATCCAAGTGTAACCATATGGAAGACAAATAATACTTAGTGAAAGTGAATTTTAGGAGAGCATTTTTTCTGTTTTAACGGGGGAAGCAACTTTAAAAATACTGGTATCTGCTTGAAACAACGCTGTTAAAGGAAGGTCAAAGAAATCGGTGGTACCTGGATCCAGCTGTTAGCAGGGGAGACATTGGATTCCACTGGTCTGCTCACATCCAGTAGAAGCTGTTGATGGGATAAAAGACAGGCCTAGCAAACCCATGGGCAGCACAGCAGCCACAGAAGGAACATGCCAGCTCCAGGCTCTTGGTGCACTGCACTGGAGGTCTGAAACACACTGCCTGGTAAGAGGAAGAACCTGTGAATAAGTAGCCTAACAACCCAGTCTGGGCACAAATCTAAAGGCTGTGACTTTTCACCAACACAGATGACTGATCTTCAAGGAATGGCGCCATCAGAAAGTCTGTCCAAGCTCTACATGCACCAATATGTGAGGACAGACTTCTGGAACATTGTTTTCAGCCTAGTCATTGTATTTATGAATTTTTTTGAGTAATTGGGACAAAATAAGTCATGTTCCTTTTAGTCAGAAATTCTTCTTTGTTACATCTGTAACTCTCCCCAGGTGATACATTTTTGTATATTTTGCAAGTTTTCACATTCTCTGGAGACATCTAATATTTGGCTGGTAAACAGGTTCTGTTCTTTATAACATTAAAGAAAACTTCTTCTGTTTTTTCTTTCTTATGTTAAACTATGTCACGACAATAGGGAACAAAGATCGGTGTAATTGTGCAAGGTTTTTTTTTTCCATTAATTTCATTATCTTGGTTTTAGTTGTGCAAAGAAATAAATAAAGGGTACATCAGTTAAATCTTCCTTCTAAAATATGTGTGGTTTTTGTTCAACTGGCAGCATAGTCCATCTAAGTAAGAATTTTTTTCATTAACAGTATTTCTTTGTTTCATATTCGTAAGAAAGTCATCTAATCTCCCTCCCATTTGGGAAGAGGCAGCAGGAAAAAGCAGATCAGTACTTAGCTGAAAACTTGCCATTTAGCAGGTTAATCATTCTTTCATTTCACCTCTCTTAAATGAGAAATAGATGTCTTTTTTTTCAAGCTTCCTAAAAGTTACTATCTTTGGGCCCTGTCATTATCCTGTTTGTTTATGCTTAATTCTTGCCTTTCAAGGTCATCACAACAGATAAAATCTAATTATAGAAATAATTGGGGAAAAAAATTTTAGATCCTTTAGGTAAGGTTAGAAAAATTGTTCAGAGAAAGAATCCACATAACCATGACTTGCAGAATCAGTAATACAGCATCTAAGGATCTTCCTCCATAACCCATCACAAAATTGGATACATAGATACATAGATAAGGTCACCTAAATAGAAAAAATTGTCTTGTGTATTTCTTGTCTGGTGTAATTCTCTCTCACAATTTGGCATTTTATTTTTAATAGTACTGATAGAAAAGTAGGCCAGTGAAATGAAAGAGACTAGCAAATTATATACATGCACATATGTTTGCTGAAAAATTGATAACATAATAGCAGGAGTTATAAATTCTGAAAGGAAATACTTCTGAAGTGACTTACTTTCATGAATCTCAGTCTGAATTCCCATTCCCAAAACAAAAGCAAGCAGGACTCCGTGGCTCCCTCTAGGAGAAGGAAGTCTGGGGCTGTAGTCCAAACCACATCCCATGCTTTCTCTGGCAAGTCTCCGTTCCAGCAGCCAGAAGGCCACAGTGGTCTGAAAGGTGAGAAATCAAATGAATGTCTATGTAAGGGCATTTGGAAACCTGTATGACAGTTCTGAATTCTTACATATCTTCAGGTGAGGGAGGTTTTGTGTTTCTTAGGGAAAAAAATTCCCTGCCAGGGTCTTTGAAAAAGGAGTTGTGGGTAGCAGCCGACAGAAGAGGGCTGGACAGGAGATGGAATGGCAGGAAAACCTTCCCTGAGAGGTGTCTGACGCAAAGAACAACCTGACCTCACTAAGTTCTCAACATTTTGTTTTAATTGGTACTAGGGGATTACACACAGCCCATGTCATCTCGACCTGGGGGCTTAAATACCCACAAGGTGCCTGGTCCATTCTCCCTGTGAGGAATCCCAGTTTTTAAAGAGAGTTCTGGCATGTTTGCAGTGGCATATAAAACTTCTAGTCTTGGTCTTTCCTAGCAGCATCATTTTATTAAAGTAGAAAAAAAGCATTAAGAGGCACAGAACAAATGAGGTTTGTGCCTTTCTCCTCATTAACTTTGAAAGAGGAGGTGGAAAGTTCTACGGTTTATTTCACATTTTTCTGTGTCTACGTTTCTGTGAAGTCAAAATTTAAAATTTGGACAAGACCTTGGTAACAGATGCATTCCCCTTACCTCTTACCTTCCTGAATTACCACAGGTAATACTCGAGCTGCATCACAAATACCAAGGAAGGGAAAGCCAAGTGAGATATGAAATTCCAGTTCTGGTCATAGAAGAAAACTGTCTGGGGGGAGGGGGGAAAGTTACTAATTAAAATTTATCTAAGAAATGCCTCAGTTAAAGAATCATCAATCTGTTTCAACTTAAGTCTGAAAGAGCCACATTTGAGGCTGAAAATGATAATTAACACACTCATGGTGCTGACATAAAACACCAGTGGATGCTTTTTAACTGCTAATTAACCTCTGGCTTCTGTAAACATCCTTTAAAAAATGCACATCTTCATCACCTTTATTGCAGCTCACTAGCAATCACATACTTTACACTACTTCTCAAACGATGCTGCAGATCATTCCTGGTCCTTTTGACTTGTTTCGATTTCCAAATTACTGCACAACCTTCCCAGTCTAATGACACTTGCAAACATCTGCACGTGCTGCAGGTGTCCTTCCTATTCCTAAAAATTAATTAACGAAAGTTAATTATTTTTTAATGTATTGTTTCTCTCTCTTGTGTCAATTAATATCTGAGTTACTGAAGTGGATCATTGCTATTAGTTTGTTTTCACAAAGTTGAAAAATTCAAACTCCACTATCATCTTAATTACTTACAAATGAAGGATAAAATTCCTTCTTTTCTGTGGCAGAGCTCCAAAAGACGTAATGGAGACGGGATGTCGCGGCAAGCCTGCATTCCCTGTGCATTCCTCCAGTCTCAGCAGGACCACTCTGGCGCTGGAGGCAAAGCGTGCATGCCGTGCACAAGCACGACTGCAGTTCCAGGACACAGAGCCCACTATATCTTATACTTTTTAATAGTAGTGCCAGATTTTTAGCAACGCATGTTGTGTTTAAACAAAGTGATAATTGAATATTCTGTCTGCTGCGTTAAAAAAAAAAAATAAAAAATTAGTTAATTCCCCTTTTCCTTTCCCAAAGGAGTAGCACTGTAATTTTTTTTTTCCTATCCTGGATTCCTACAGAAATTAAAAGGGGGTTGAGATCGTTATCTCTTCATACGTATAGTAAATCTGTGTGTGTGCATGTGTGCACACATACGTGCAGGTACATACTTGCATGTTGTGCAAGAGAGAAGGAACAAGAACAAACAGTAGCCAATTTTAACCACATCTGACAGAAAAATAAATGGCTGAAAACGCTTCATTCCTATACATTTCTTAAGAACAAGCTGCTAAGTAAAAGGAGACCCACTGAAGTTTGAGTTAAACCCTTACTAAACACCAAGAAAGCTGTGAAGATGAAAGATGTTATGAATACCCACCCACAGGAAAAGCTGCAGTCAGAGCTTCCAGCTATATAGACCTAGGAGAATCCAAACGATTTGCCGAAGGGAAACCAAGCCCCACCAGATCTGCAGCTCACAGGACTGCTGGTCTGTGCTGGATTTCTAATCCATCGCTACCAGCTTTGATGATGACATAGTCCATTTTTTGCCCTTTGACTTTGGGGGTAAAAAAGACTTTTTTTTATGCAGATTTCTCAAACCTGATGAGCTCAAACCCAACATGAAAGGAAGGACCAGATTTTGTTCTTAAAGACCTCATGGGATACCCTCACAAGAATCTACATGTGCAGCACACTAGGCAAAGAGAAAACAGCATCTTTTGGTTCACAGCAGACTAGAGATAAACTTCATGCTCTGGCAGCCTGGAGTTTGATCTGAAGGTAGCAGGAACCAATGCTATTAAAAAGCCTCTCATCCCACTTTCTGATCTGTCACGTCACTGATGTCCATGGGTCTAATCATTCTTAAAAGTTTGGTGAGGGGCACACATCTTGAGCCTCTAAATGTTCCTGGTTGCTCTGTAACACAGGTGTGGTATCCATGCAGAAGACACAGCTGAAGGAAGTTAAGTCAGGGTTCTTGGCACTGCTCACCCTTGTTAGTGCAACACAGGGCCCCCAGCTCTGCTGGTCTGCCAGAGACACTCCTGCCAGTGTCACAGCTGTCTGGCACCTAAATCCTAAAGGGAAACTGAAAGTGAGAGAGGTCCAAGCCCAGTGCCACACTGTGTATCAATGGACACACAATCTTCAAGAAACCCCTTACCCACTATAGTGCTTGTCTCAGTCACATTTCTCCCTCTTCTTAGCTTGGGAGTGTTTGACAAGGTTTGTTTACCTCACCCCAGGGTTGTGTGTTCATCACCTGTCAGTAACATGTCTGGGAACAAGCTCTGGCACTCCAACATGCACAGTCTCCTCTAGATGACTGCCTGATGTTTTATGTTCTAGTCACAGTAACTCAGCTTTCATCTATCCCTCTCTTCTGCACTGTATACCTCAGACCCTCCTTTGCTAAGCACGCTTACATCTCTAAAAATACAATCCAGGAACTTTCTATTCTTCATATTGTGTTACAAGGAAATTTGTCTCAAGCTCAGCAATCTCACTTGTAGGTGCTGAAGCAATCAATGCACCTAGGCTGCCTTGGATGCCTGTGGCCATATCTAGCAGTGCTCTGATTCACTGTCCTTCATACCTCACACGAAGGAAAGATAATGAAAGGATTCAGCAGCCAAATCCTGCTATTTCCCTCTTCTTCCCAAAAATATTAACTCCAGAAAAGCAGAGGTGCCCACGCTTGTCACAGGGTAACAAAGGTAAGTGTGTAGCATTGTTATTCTTGTTGCTACATGTTTGTGATCTTATCCTGAGATTTTTTTAAGAACTTTTTTTTTTAAGCTTTTGTTGCTAAGAGAATAATAATGACCAAGCAAGGCAATAAGAATCTCCAAGACTTGGAGCAATAAAGTCTTCTAAACTCTTAGCCACTCTAAACTCTTACAGTCACCTAAAATAGCTACATTTTGCAATTTTATGGGAATATAAATACCCATTCTATTCTGTATGTTATACTGCAAGTCCCTGTTTTTTCTAATCTAAAATAAACTAGGTGAGTAGCCTTCTTTTTGTGCTTTGTCATTCATTACTTAAGGATATAGGGGGGAAGTTAAGTATGTTTGTTAAGTAAGTAAATATTTAACAAGTTGACTCCAATTTTAACAGTCTAAGGCAACAGTATTATAAAAACTTGGGAAGTTGGCAATACTCATTGATTTTTTTATGTGACACTCAAGTTCGTCATTGGAGCCATTTTATTTCCTGGATGGATTATACCATTTCTATAGCAGGACAATTCAACATAAACATCTATAATAAAACGAGTCAATTAAATCTGCAAGTTATTTCTAGTCCAGAGGGAGAGAGATGCCTTTTTCTTATTTACTGTTCCCTAAAGAGTCAAGGCCCCAAAGCAGTAGGACTCTGCAGAAACTCAAAGCTGAACACATACTTGATTTCTGAGATTCTGGAACCCAGGCCCTCACAGTTCTGTTGTAATTCACATTTGGAAGTCAGCAAACATTTCCTTATTCCCATTATTTTCAGGCAATGGAGGAGGCAGGCTGGGAAGCAGGTTTCTAAATGCCACAGGAAAAAAAACCAGAACAAAACCAAAAACCCACAACAGTTTTAGAGGTTTACACACTATCTGTGAAATTTTGTAATCTGCCCCCAGGTTTTCCACGGAGAGAAGAAACTCATTGGTCAAAGTCAGAATAAAGGACCTCACATTTTTGCTTCTGTAAACTGTGAGTTAGATACCTCTTTTATCAAATAGAAATCAGTAGGAATTAAAGTATGTTAAGTGTTTCCCATGGGGGCAGAGAGGCAGCCACTCTCTCATCAAAAATGAGTGGCAATCAACATGTCAGGGAGCTGATGGTCCTTTCTCCCATTTCCTCATTGGTTTGTCCACCGTTTGTCCACATTTGCTGTGTGGTCATCAGTATGAGGGTTATAAGCAGAGAGTTCACAGAGAACAGAACTGGCTGTATCCTAAGTGAAAAAGCCTCACCCTGCCCAGCATCTTGTGTTTAATTCAACTCCCCATTCCAGCCTGTACCAGACCATTTAGGACGTATTAACCAAGTTTGAGAACTCCCAACTAGTGACTGCAAAGTATTTTCATTGCTGCAGCTAATCTACAAAGACAAATATTTTTGTGTTTACACTGTGAGAAACAAAATATTGTTATCTCTCAATAAAAAACATTTGCTCTTTGTTGGATACCAACACTGTTCAACTCCAAAACTGTTTGAAATTCTGGCTTGTTTCTTATCTAACTCAGTGGTGGCCATAATAGAAGGAAATCAGAGAACTCCCTCTGATACTGCTCTACCTCCCCGCTTGAGGACTCAAACCATCGAGGATGTTGTCCTCATAAAATCTTTTTTGATCATGGAAGAGATTATCCCCATTTCACAGACATGCGCGAGATGTTCAAGAGCATCAAGAGCCTTGCCAGAGGTTTACACGTGAAGTCTCATGGCAGAACCAAGAAATAAATTCCCATTTTTTTTAATCCCAGTCCATCCTCTATTTCACCATCTTTCTATCTCAAAGAAGAAGAATGGATCAACATTCTTCCTTGTCCTCTCTTCTGATTAAGAATCTGATTTGACTGGTGCTCTATTCTGTTCTTTGGAAACCATTTTTGCTTCCTCTTGTAGATTTTGCATGTACCTTCACAATTTGCAGAGCGCTTCCACACAGCGTCACTTGGCATTCCTGGAATCAGCAGACCAGCTGCAGACACAGCTCCCATGCAACCAGCCCAGGTTCTGCCTGTACCATGCACCTGGAGTTACACAGAAGGAGAACAACTTGAGGCATTAGTGGTGAGAGAGGCTCTGAATTCAGCAGCATCTCGGTGTCCTCTTGAGTGCCTCAAAGTCTGATCCTGAAATCCTGCAAAGCCCCCACAGATCCTGCTGCTGCCTGGCCCATGCTCTCTGCTTTGAACCACTTTGCACGTGCTTGTGTGTAAGAAGTGCCTCTGTACAGCCCCATGGCGTAAGAGCCAACTTGAGATTTTCAGCCTGGATGTTAATAGAGGCCATTCCCAACATTTTGTCAGTTAGTTCTACTGCCAAGATACTGGCTGAAGACAAATTACATCTGGTTTTCCACCTTTTTATTTCAGGTTGTGCTGTACTTAATAAAACCCCAAAACTAATTTTTCCAAGCCCACCACCTGTGCAATATTAGTAGCTGTTTCCTTGTGGGACAGTGCTCCTCTCTCAGTCATCTCTGTATGGTTTTCAAGCCTTGCCACCCGCCCATCTAAGTTGTTAATTCCCTCTGACATTTCCCTGTATTTTTCTTTCGGAGTAGAAAGAGATGATTGAAGAATATCAAGCAGCGTCTCAAGCAGTTCCCGAATTGATTCCTCAAGGTTCAGGCTGGTGAGAGGGCAGCACGACTCAGAGGCAGAGCCCAGCAGAATTTGTGGAGGAACCTTTGAGCCAGCAGCATGCTGCTTGAAAAGCCTTTCTCCTTCAGACACATTCGTGCCTCAAATCACTCACTACCAAATATAGAATGTATTCTTTAAAAGATACTACTTTCCCCACATGAGGTATCTAAAACTGTTGGAAAAAGCAAAGCTGAAAAATACAGTGATACCCCTGGCCATATATGAGACATGATTAAATCAAAATTCCCCCCCAGGCTGACCTGGTGGCTATACAGACCTTCCCTTCATGTGCCCTGGTTGGCATATGAGATGCACCCAGGCTCCCAGGGGTGCTGAGGCATTCCCACTCTGCCAGCTGTGTGACGGATCACGCAGGCACACCTCTCTCCAGCAGCCTGTCTGCATCTAGCCAGGGACATCAGCAGGAACCTTGTTAGTAACAGGAAGATATTAAAAGTAACCAAAACAAAGATGTAACATTCTCTTGTCCAGGGGCACCAGCTGTTTCACACTTGCTGCTCCTGCTGCCATCTTATCTGGCCATTACAAAAATGGTCTGTCTCAACATTTGGTCTCTGTCACATAGAAAATTGCCAGCTCCTCTTCCACCAGGGCTCCAGTCCCAGGCACCCAGTGCTCCCTTGGGCCCTGGCTGTTCTGCCCTGTTGCTCTCAATGCCAGCCCTGCAAGCCATGGGCAAGGCAGCAGCACGTGCCTTTAGGCACACGCACTCACTCACGGAGAAGCCCAGGAAGAGCCATGTTTTTTACATTTGAAGCGTAATCATGATATTAAAAAAACCCAATTTGGATGGTTTACATAACATATCCTTTAATCAGGATATGTAGTTCCTAGGAAGAGGTAAAGGATGAGTAGGAGAAGGATGAAGTCCCTCCTGCTACTTTTTAACCCCTTTCTTGCTGAATATGCTTCCTTTTTCCATCCCAGGAAGCAGACTCGCATTTTAGGGACAGCTCTTGCTCTAAAAAACATTTTAGATTTCTTAACACAAAGAAGAAGAAAATGTTTCTGATTCAGTGCTTACACTGGGTAGTTGTTTTAGTCCCCAACACTGTGCCCAGCAGGACCAGGGCAGTGATCGTCCCCTTGTATTTGACATTGGTGAGGCCACATCTCAAAATCTGTGTTCAGTCTTGGGCCCCTCACTACAAGAAAGGCATTGAGGTACTGGAGCGTGTCCAAAAAAAGGCAATGAAGATGCTGAAGGGTCTAGAGAGTAAGTCCTATTAGGAGCAGCTCGAGGGAGCTGGGGGTGTTTAGCCTGGAAAAAAGGAGGCTCAAACGGGACCTTGTGACTCTGCATTACCAGAAAGGAGACTGCAGCTGAGTGGGACTCAGCCTCTTCTCCCAAGTAACAAGCAATAGAACAACAGGAAACAGCCTCAAGTTGCACCAGGGGAGGTTTAGATTGGACATCAGGACAAATCTCTTCACTGAAAGGTTTATCAAGCATTGAAATAGGCTGCCCAGAGAAGTGGTGGGGGCACCATCCCTGGAGGAATTTAAAAGCCATATAGATGTGATGCTTAGGGACATGGTTTAGTGGTGTACTTGGCAGTGCTGGGTCAATAGCTGGACTTCGTGATCTTAAAGAACTTTTTCAACCTAATAATTCTATGATTCTAAAAAAAAAGGAGGAATAACTCTCCCTCCCTTTGTTTCTTTTTCACTTTTACCCAACCTCTGGTCTATTTCCCCTGTGGCTGATCTCATCTCTGTGTTTTTCTCACGTATCTTGTGAGATTACTCACCCCATCCATCACCTGTGCAGTGAGACACACATTTGCTTCCATGCTGAAGTCCCAAATGAGCTCCGTTATGTAGCACAAACCAACCCAAAGTTGCAGTCACCTACCTTGTGTGCCAGCACTGCTTAGACTTCTCTCTCTTCAGGTGTGTCCTTAATGGGTGTTTCGGGCTGATCCAGGCCTTGCTATGGGGGCCCAAACCCCTCAAAGCTGGTGGTCCAAGCTAAGCTCATTTGCTCCTTCTCGACAGGGCTGACCTGAATCCCATTAAGGCACAGCATCCACCAGGAAAGCATGACCTTGAGCGAATTCCCTCTGCTGCTGCAACATGAAGTGTGAAAAGCAAGATCACAAATACCACTCTAATAAGGTGTTCTGGATTTTGGTACACATTTTCTTGAACATTCAGAGATCCCAGCTCATTTCCAACAGCTTTCAGACCTTCAGTCAACATTTGCCTTGGTGTTTCTTTACCTTGTGCATAAAGACTAGCCCTATATAAGACAGTATTCAGGCCAAAACTGAAGGCTGCACAAGCAAATGGACCCTTCCTTTGTTGTGTAGTGTTTAACCATGGTATGAATTGAGCCATAAGAAAATGACAGCCATTTACTGGAATGAGCACATTTAGAAATAGATTAGGATAGTCATAACAAGAAGATGCAGCTGATATACCAGAAAAGCCAATGCTTTGGGTTATGTGCATCTGATGCAAAATAGCACTGAAATGCTGCAGCACTGGGTGGTCAGGCTGCTTGGCTGAATGAAGGGAAAACCATGGAGGGGAGGAGGGAAAGCAAACTGTCCCCACTCCTCAGGTCAGAGCACGCCAGTCTGCCTGCTCTGCTGCTCCACCTGAGCACCTGAACTTGATCACACTTGAACTTCTGGGACATGACTACAAATACACCCCTTAGACGCTGGCCAGCTGACCATTCCTCTTGCAACATTTTGCACACTAATTTTGATATCCTTTTATTATAAGGCTGATAAAAACAGTCCAAACATTGAGGAAACCAAAAGACCCAGAATTCTTCCACACTGACTTTGCATTCCTAGAAGGTAAATCTAGTTAAGGTAAGTCTTACCCCCCTGCAGGAACTGAAAGAAAACCCCACATACTTCTAGTTTACATCTTTGATCCACCAGCTTTACACATGGTGCACAGCATGTCTCCCACAGAATTTTGCTGAGGGCTATTTTCCCCTCGTGCTGCCAGTTGGGAGGTACAGTGTGCATCTGTTCCAGCTGCAGGACAACAGCTGGGGGTCAAGAAAATCAGAGGCAGAAGGGGCATCAAAACTATTTTCTCACTTATCACAAAAAAGCAATAGAGGAAAAAAATCTTTAAAATCCTCTCAAGATGTTTTAATATTAAACATTAAAAATTATACAGATGTGATACAAGTCTCTCCTAAATAAACAGGAACTTTACAAGCAGCTATTAGAATACTACACAATTTGTAGTAACACTGTTATAAAACCCCCAAAATGTTTATGGTCTTCCCTTCTAACCCAGGGGTATGCCAAAATGCAAAAAAGAATTCTGGTAGCAAGAAGATAAACAAAGAAAATGGTCTTGCAACACTTCCCCAGCTGTGAATAGTAGAAATGCGTTGGAATCCTGCTTGTTCACAGGCATCGTTTGAGCAGCAAACATCACATTTAAATATCAGGTCTCATCATAGGAGAGGCACTCTACAGCTCTTGTTGGCCATATGGCAGTGGGCATCTCCCACCTTGGTCTCAAAGAACTTAAGAGAAGCGAAGGAAACAATGTACACACTTCATTAATGAACTGTTTCTAGCTGCTCTGAGTGGGAAGTTTCTGGGCGTGAACCAATACTACTCTTCCCATTACAGTGGTGCAAAGAAAAGTAGCTGCTCCAAGCTGGGCAGGATTTAATGCTGAACACAGTGCTGACAGATGAACAGAAGATATAATCAATCTATTTCATTGCTAGAATCAGATGAAGTGTGGGATTCTGGGGGTAGCCTATGCAGGTCTTTCCTTTGCAATGCAAGGCAAGGATCCAAGTATCTCCTAAGTGACCTGTGCCTTTTGGTGCAGATTTCTTAGCTGCTATACTGGATTAACCACTAGGGACTGCAAAAGAAATTGTCCCGTTCTGCTGGAGTCTAGTCAAGCAGGCAGCAGCAGGACCACCAGAGTCATATCCATGCAGCGTGGCAGGGACAGGAACCTCCAAGGGTGCCATGGCCAGTGTCTCAGTGACCAACAGTGATCATCCTATCATGTCTTGTGGTTTCTTACATCCCACCCCAAGGTTCTTACTGCACTTTCCTGACCTGGTATCTTTATGTTCCCTGCATCCCTAGCTGTTCTTGGTATTTACAGAAGTCTTAATTCTCTTCCTTCAGCTTTGCTTATTTTGTTTTCTTATTTTTCTCAGTATTTCCACCCAAAGTTACATGCTTTCTCCCGTCCTTTCAACTTGCACACTTGGAACAAACAGCCTCTCTGTGAGCTCTGTATTTATCCCTGCACAACCAAGACGAAGAGAGGCATCGAGTAGAAATGAGAAACAGGGAATGAGGCTGACTTCATTGCAGCTGCTGTGCTGCCTCTGAGCGAGGCTAGTCCTCCCACGTGAGCCTGGAGCCACCTACCTGCTCCATACCAACAGCAGTGACTCCAGCAACCCAAGTGTCTCTCTTTGCCTCCTCCTGCCTGACATTCACATAGTGGAAGGCACGTGGGAAAGAACTCACCCTCTAAAATAACACCTTCAGTGGATCTTTCCTGAACCCTCTAAAATGCCAAGCGACTGCAGTGTTTGCAACCATTCGGTTCAGAAAATACATGGCTCCCTGGGATAACTCGCCATTGTTCCCAGCTCTTCTTTCCCTGAATTCTGATGAATCCTAGTGACCCCAGCATCCCACCCAGCCCAAAGTGCAGTTCCAGCTGGTGCTCTCCTGCTGTGACACTGCACTGGGTCCTGCCAGGAAAGCTTCTGTGTAAGGTCCCAGTTCCTCCACCATGCTGATGTGGAGGAAGTGGATTGCTGCCTTTGGCTGGTGGCCTCCAAGTGCCCCTCAAAAACCCCAGGGAGATGAATGGGCCTTGTGAACTCTTGCATACACCTTCCTTGATGTGACTGGAGGGTCAGAGACTTCAGAGAAAAACAGACCAGTTCCTCCTGTCTACCCTTCAGTCAAAGCAGTCTTAGAAATTCTTTTAAGTAACAGCAAGATATTTTTAAGTGGCTGATGTCTTTCAAATCCTGAGTGGTATCACATATTCAGAGAGCCACAGCAAGGTTTTTTGTCTTGAAAAAGCTTAATTTCCTGAAGCACATATCAAAATCCCACCCTATGAATCCCTTCTGTGCAACAGAACTCTCCTTGTTAAAATTATACACAAGCATATTTCTTTCCTCCCTGCTCCCTCAGGTACCATTCTCTCTATGTACACTACAATAACAACTGCGCCTTTACTAAAATTGAACACAGTAGCCAGGTCTTTGTAGAGGATAATTAATAGCCAGCAGTGAATCTTAGTGCTGATTCAATGGGATATGAATGAGTGATGAAAATTCTTCTTTGCAGGAGAGGTAATGGGATATTGTTAGATTTACATATCCTTTGCCTCTTGCATGATAGCATATTTATGGTGTTCATAGTTTGAAGTCAGAAATACGTACACAGATATTTTGTGTTTGTATTCAGGCAGTTATGCCTCAACATGTTTGCCTCTCTTTCTGTCATTAATGAAATCCCCACTCCATCTGCATCTAATCCAAATTCCTCGTGTCCATTCTGAGCAGGATGAGTAGACCTGAGCCTCTCCAGCTGTTCCTAGAGATACGAAGGTTCATTTCTGGAATTGAATTTCTATGGTCTTACGTAAACTATCTAGGTTAGTGCCCTCACACAGGATACTTCACAGAGTACTTGGAGGTAAATACAGTGACATTACACATTTCTGAAATACGTCAAACCCCCAAATTTTTGTGTGCTTTTCATTTCACGGTAGAAAACTCTCATGTTGTTCTTTCCTGTTGGATAGATAAATATGTAGGAAAAGTAGCAACTCTCATTTGAAATACTCCATAAATATCCATTGAGTGTACTCACGCATTATATATGTAATACAGGAATACCTCTCAACTCTAAGACTAGAAAACAATTGTAGAATGATTGAATTGAGAACATGGTCTTTCTAAAGCAGAAATATTAATGACCATTGTTAAAAAGGCAAAAGGAACAAAATACGTCCAGATATGTTTAAAAAATAATCAGTAAATAAAAATTTATAATAATTAGTAAAAAAATCCAGTTCTCATCTGGCTGCACATTGCAGGTGAACTCCTGCATCACCAGGGCATATTGAGATGCAGCTGCTTGAGTGCAATGGCCAGACAGGGACGTGCCCAGCTTTGTCACTGCTGTTACCTGGGTTTGCATTGCTAAGCACACAAAAAACTTGGGAATGCTGCCAGAAAAGGAGCCTTTCCATCTGACCTTAGGCCTGTGAAATGTTGGAAAAGCAATAACAGGATTGCTGGCACATCAACAAGTGTGCCAGGCAGCCGGGCTGGTGTAGGAGCCCTGGCCAGCAAAGGGCCTCAACGGGGAATTTCCCACTGCAGGTCAGGGTTTGCCCAAACTGGGGAGATGGTCACACCTCACACCAGGACTCCTCGCAACAGGCCTCACACCATTTCTGTAATTGCTCCTGAATAGGTGGGGCTTTTCTTCTCCCCTGGAAGCTCAAAATCCCCTTTCAGTCTAGTGAGTTATTCCCACTGAAGGTGTGTTTCCATTAAAAAGAGGATGGGGAGTAAATAAAAACATTGCAGCCATTGGCTGCAGACAGCAGCCCTCTGAGGTGACCTCCAAATGTGCCCTCAGAGCCTCTGACCTCCCCCGCCCTTGTATCATATTTTAAAGGAGTCTTGAATTATATTTTTCTTTGAAAACTAAAACGGATAGATGAGAGGTTTTACAGGATGGTTTATTTGTTTGTTTTCCTTTTGAAATGTAGGTCCTGTCTCTCCCAGAAGGGATTCTAGCTAACTAGGCAACTAATGAAACAATAATATTGTCTGAAATGGGAGAGTCAAAGTCTGGAGGGGAAACTTTCTGTTTTGTTTTTAATCTGCCTGCTTAGCATTCCTTCTTCCTGGCTGATGTCTACTGGAGTTCGGTCATCAACTGACATTTTGGGGGAAAAAAAGCTTTTTGTAAAATATTCAAGAGCTCCATTTCTCCTAGCAAAGCCTCCACACTAACACACAGCTGCCAGTCCACAGAACAGTGTTTCAGGCAAAACCAGCATTTAGTACTGGGTGCATTTTAAGGGTTAAACAAAGCAAAAAAAGGGGATTTGTCTTTTAAGTATCTGTCCACTGCCTTTTTAACCATCATACAAAAGAAAACAATAAAAAGAAAATAAGAATTGCTCTGTAAATCACCTGTGGACAGGAGACATGATGAGTAGGAGAGATATTTAGTTCATTTGGAGGGATTTCTTCCACACATGGCAAGACATGTGCTCTGTAGTCCTCAGCAAATGTATCCTACACCGTGGTATAAATCAATGTGAACAGTTTGAACCGCTGGCCAGAAGGGCAAACTCGACAAGTGCTGCACTTGAAGTTATTCATCGCACAGACGAGTTTAAAACGAGTCTGATTCTGCACAGGTGCAAAAAAGCCACTCTTTGTACTGGAGGGTTTTTTGACATTAAATTAGTTTCAATAGATGATGATGGAGATGCACATAATGAATTTGTAGCGATGGGGAAGCAAAGCGTTGCTCCTGACCCAGATAAAATGCGAAGAGCTTTGCCGATGTCCGCGCAGGAGGAGCCCTGCCCGCCCGCCCCTGCGGCCACGGCCCCGCAGCTCCCTGCCTGGGCTGAGAGCGCTCCAGCACCTTTCCCAGCTCCAGCAGCCTCGGCACAGCCACAAACAAACACGGATTACTACACTGAACACGTCAGGCTAAGTCAATAGTTTAATAACCACTATTAAGGCTTTTCCAAATCCATTTAACAACTGTAAATTATTCCAAAATAAAATAGCCTCAGCCAATCAGCTGTATAGTCACTGACCCACAACTATGTGCTTATTTCTCAATTAAGCAAATGTCCACATGCTGGTTGGCTTCAGCTGCTTTTGTGGTTTTGTATGTTGCAAGTTTCAGTATATAAATCCCTGTTCCCCGCCTGAGAGCCTCAGCTGTTTCCGACACCAGGTACTGCGGCTTCACCCTCGCTGGAGGCGAGGCCGGCGCTGGGATAAACGTCTCCAGTCCCGTGCCAAGCCCTGTCGCATCCCATCCAAAGCCGTGCTGTCCAGCCCTGCCGGGGTGCGGGACCGCCCCGAATGCCCCGTGCTCACCTGTGTGAGGAGAAGTGTCGCCCACTGGCTGGAGCCATCCCTGAGCTCGCTGGGGCCGAGCGGGGCAGCCACCCTCACCTCTAGGAGCAGCAGCTCGGCTCCAGAGCCGGCTGTGTCCCGGCGCTCGGCGGGCACCAGGAGCCAGCCTGGCAGCGCCGGGATGGGACGGGAGCAGCGCCGCACGGAGCCCGTGGTACCGCTCAGTGCACAGCCAGAGGGGCTGTGGTAGCCAATCAGCCCGTCGAGGGGAGCGGGGGGAGCCCGGCAGGCACAGCAGGAATAATTGGAGGGAGCTCCTAATTAATTTGATAATAACCCTATCCTGTGTTAACACACTCCACATGCAAAAATGGCTAAAAAGTGCCAATTAGCAGTGAAAGTGAAAGAAAGCACGTAATGGGGATTCAGGGAACCTCGCAGCCAAGACCTGACGGCACACAGGTGTGCCAGGCCCTCAGGGCACCGTCCCTTCTCCGGGACAGGAGGGACGTGCCTTTACAGCCCTGTGTCTGCTATGGCCTGCGTCTCCCATGGAATGAGCTAGGTTCCTTCTTGCATCCAACAACCAGCTGTAGATGAGCTCATGATACATTTTAGGTGTGCTCTAAATTCTTTTCCTGGCTGGTTTTGCAAGACCTAAAATCCTCATCCTCCTCAAATGCAGGGGAGTCTGTGGGATCTCGTGGCTGCAAGCCCTGGGGAGAGGCAGAGCCAGTGTACAGGGCCTCAGCCTCTTCAAAAGCAGGGCTGCAGCTGCCTGGCCAAACAGATCAACAGGCATCTTAATCCTTCCACAGCCATCAGCTCTTTTATTTTTCCTGCCACTCATCCAATCCATCCTTTGGGAGGTTTGGGGAGAAGAGGGCAGAGCAGTCCCCCACGAGCTCCCTGCCCAGCTGGGACTGCTGCTGATGGTGCCAGCAGAGCCAGCCTGAGGACAGCACCTGCAGTGCTCTGGAGAGCCAGGACATGCACAGACCTCGAAGCTGCCCCTTGCCCCCTGCAGCACTCATCACAAGCTGCTGCTAGTCCACAAATCAGATTTAGGATTTAATTTCTAAATACTCATGTTGGCCTGCCACCAGAATCTAAGATAGACTTTTTTTCCCCCTTCTTCTATTAGTCTGTGTCAAGCTGGTTTGTATTTTTACTCCTGAATTTTCTCAAAACCGTATGCATTCTGTATTACAGCCTAATCCCAAGGCCAAAACTGGCAATTTCAATATATTTTCCAGAAAATAGACAGCTTAGATGTCATTAGAGGTTGTTAAAGTTTTGCCAGGTATCTTATAATCACCACTTACAAAGCTTCCATAAAGCATGCAGCTGTAATGAGCTCCAGCTTGCTTTCCAGCCAAATATGAAAGAGGAGTTTTTTATTAATATTTGTGAACCAAAGTCCATGCTCTGTGGATGCTGTTGTGATTTCTGGAACACACAGATGGCCAGTGTTTCACTTATTTCCTAATCCTGCAAAGCAGAGGGCAGGTAGAGGCGTTTGTCTATACCCATCACTGAGCAGTTCTCAGAGCTGACAAGCAGAGGAAAGCAGGGAAGAGACAGGGAGTTGCTGCTGGCTCCTGTTGGGACTAGAGCAGAAAAAGGGGACCCGAGTCCAACAGGCCACCTTACAGCAGCTCTGCATTCACAGACCGTGAGGTAACTTCAGCCACTCAATACCCAGCACGTGCTTTCAGGCATGGTTGGGATAAAACAGGTGCCTCCAACACAGCAGTGTCCCACATCTCAGATTCGCCAGCTCCTGGGAAAGTCAGCCGGGGGTAGATGGATGAGTGGACAATTGCAGGAGACCCTCACCTGGGTGGGGGTGAGCTGCACCCTGCACCCTTGGCAGCACACCCTTGTGTCCTCAGCTGGGCTGAAATCATGTTTAACAAAACCCCACCCTTCAGGAGCCCCCCAAGCTGAGGAAGCAGAGAGAGCTCAAAGTTGCAGCGTGCACAGGAGTGAGCAGTGGGGTTTGCACCTGGGGAGCAAAGCCAGGCAAGGCTCCTCTCTGCGTGTGGCAATGACTTTAGCACTCGGGCCAAATCTTGGGTTTAAAACAAAGCCAAAAAGGAAAACTCTCTCCAAACCTCCATAAGCCTTTCTAGAAAGCTTTAATTTAAGACAAACCACAAACCAGGCACCTTGCCATGGGACTGCACTGCTTTTAGCTGACCCATATATAATGGCAACCTGAGCAGTCTGATAAATGCTTTAATGCAGCCCTCTGGCCCCCAAGGCAACTTCCTCCTGTGAATGCCAGAGCCAAATCTCTGCAATAGCAAGCTTTAAATCTGGAAACACAAACTACCCTCCCATCTCATTAAAGAATCAAAGTATTCGCTGGGACACAGCGAACAGTAAATTGAATGCCCAAGTTAGGGACAAGAGAGGCTACGTCTCTCACTGCTGTGAGAGCACTCATGTTTGGGAAGTGTCGTTAAATAACAGTGGCACTTGGTCACAGCATAGTCTGCCTTCTGCCTTTTAATTAAATTATGATACCAAGAGGCTGTGCTTCCTACCACGTGCAACAGAGAAGGCATTCGTTGTGAAAAGCGTCTCTGCCACTGCTGTCAGCTCCTGTACCAGCACACTGCACAGGAGGAGGCATCTGCTCCTCCTTCCCTTGGAATTTATTAATTTTAGACTGCATTGCAGTAGAGAAGATTCACCCCCCAGTAGAAACAAGAAATAAAACACTCTTTCCTTAGAGCAAAGAGACCAAAACCGAAGCATGGGACAAAGTTAAAAAACCCCAACACACATAACTTTGATGTATTTGATGCAGGAAATGACATGGTTTCTCTAGTTACATTGCTATGAAATCTTAAGTGAAAGATTGCTTCCAGCAGAACACACTGATTAAATCTGAAGAGATTTAAGAAAAATTGAGATTCCAAGGCCCAATTAATTTTCTGATTAAGAAATCAAGATGGGTCAGGAATTGGGAGTGGCAGCTGAGATGCAAGTCTTTCTCCTTGATTGTGCTTCTGTGTATTAAAGAAGCTTTAAAAACCAAGGTAGGGGAGAATAAAAGGCTGACCTTTGATCTATGTGATATGCCATAAACTGGAACCAGTCCTCCAGATTTCTGTTTGTCAGCTTTGCATTTATGAAACAGAAGCTGCCTTTGAATATATTTTAACTTGATTACAGGTCTTTCTATGACTGGAGTTCTCTCTTAAAGGAAGTAGCCTACATATATTACCCCTTCTTCCCTCATGGAGTTTAAAGAAAAAAGAAGGTCTGAAGGGCTTGAGAGCCATCGCTTCCTACTTGCCTCTTTCCTGGAATCTCAAACTCATGCAAAATCTTGTCCTTTTTCGCTAGAGAAATTTGTAGATTATCTTGGCTTCTCTGTGAGGGTAGAGGGGCTTCCTTGCTCCTGTGGAAAAGTAGGAGAAAGACAGGTCCTCACAGAGAGAGCTTTGCTTATAAGTGTACTAGTAACGACCATAACAATGAAAACAGTCAAAATAATAAACATTTCTGTGTGCTGAGCAAGGATATTGTGCTCTTGGCAGAAGTGAGCCCATATCCTCCAGCCAGCCACAGAGCCTCACAGAACAGATGTGCTGGTTCAGTGTTTAAAAACATACAAATGAAAAGCAAAACCCTTTCCAAGATCTCCTTTACACATTAATAATAAAGCAGCATGTTATTTTCAAGGAATAGTGACTAGATGTAATTTCTGCAGAACCATGTTCCTAACAAAATCTAAACTTCCAGCTGAAAGGGCAAGTTGACTACAAAGGGGGAAACCAGCCAAACTTACCCCTGTGATGAGGAGTTTGAGAGACTTCTCTATGCCCAAACCAGCCACATCCAAATGCTAGAATAAGGGTTTACCTAAAAAACTGGGGGGAAAAAGAAGTGACCCGGGAGTAAAGTCAACTATAACTGAGATTCCAATGTACTGCAGGTAGTGAAAACTGTCTAACCCCCTGAAGTTTGCAATCCTCATCTAAAGTACTGTATACTCCATAAGTAAAACCTCCTGCCCCAGAAGTCCAAGGGAGGGTGAAGGAACTCACTTGAAGGTTTGCCTCTTTGAAAAAGACCTAAGGAAAGGAAAAAAGGTCCATTTCAGGGCTCACAGAATAAGAGTATTTAGATACTCCTCCTTAAGAAAGGACCCAGATGCAAGCAAGGTTTGTGCCATAGTTTAAATCCAGGTTCCCAGGAAAACTTGCTTACAGAAAGATGAGAAGATCTGAGGATCATTACTGCAGACGATTCAGAGAAATTATCTCCTAATACGCAGTTGAAGACAGAACTAGTCTTGGTCTCTCTTTGGCTTGAACCTCTACTGAAATTTAATGCTGACAAATCAAAAAGGGATATATCCAGAATCTGTAACCCTGATAAAAATGGGAAATCTGTATCATCTTAATCAAAGGATATGCCACCCTGAGCTGGATCTGTGTCTTGTCCCTTGGCCTCATATGACTCCTGTGTGCTAGAGGTTAAGGGTTTGTTAAAGAATATCGGTTTTGATTAAGTGTCACATATGGTGTAAAACATCCTCTTTATCACTGGCAGTGAAGGTTGGGGGCCAGACAGTGCCTTTTAGTGAGCTTCTAATATAAATTAGGTGTCTTAGGTAATGGGTGGTTTTCAGACAGGATTGATCTTTCTATGGTCCAGTGAAAGTAGCTGTGTTTGGTGAGATGTCACAAAAGCAGCTTCCTGGCACCTATACTAATGGGCTGGTTACCCCTTTTGGAGTAGGACTTGAAAAATGTAGCACAGGAATCCCCCCCCTCCCCTTTCCTAACTTTTTCATTTTCTTGATGTAATGGGCAAAGGTCTATATATCCTTTACTCCTTTGGTATTTCAGTCCTTGTATTTGCAGTATCACTCAGTGAATCTTAAGCCACTCATCCTTTTAGTGACTTACACCTCCCTAAACTTGCATGAACTTAAAGATGAAGTGGTTACGAGTAGACTGGGTTACTTACTATTTTTATCAGTGTACAACCTTTAAAGAAAAACGTATCAAGGACACCATCACCACCACAACCAAATGATTTCTATTCCCCATTAAGTCCTTCTTGGAAACTTTGATGGCACAGAAACCTAAGAAGAACTGTAGAGATGTTAAACCCTAAGTTCCCCTGCCTCAAAAATAAGAGCAAACATGCATTTCTATAGACATCAAAACGTGTCTGTATTTTCCTCTTTATGAAGCAGAGATTCTCTCAGCTTTGTGCAAAGAGTGGCATGATCAAAAGCACAAACTGAGCACATGAGATCCAGAAGCTGTAATGCAGAGTCTAACTATGGACCTCAGGTAAAGAGGGTATACACAAAATAAACCTTTCCTTTATAGTTCATCGACATGTTGCAGTTAAAACTTTTCTGAAAAGTTTCCATGGGTTTATGAAGAAGAGAAAGCATAAATGTTGGTATTGCAGGCTCATACACCCAGCTGCTGAAAAAAATCGTCAAATCTTTAAATATGCAAGATTACGTCACAAACATTTTAATATTTCATTGCGTTTCCCACATCCCCACTCATCACAGGAGCACTGGTAAATATCAAATTTGTTAAAAATATTTAGATAATTAAGATACAGAAGTCTATTCTGATTCTGGCCCAGGAAGGTTTCCTTGGACTCCAATTTAACTAACTGGGATAACAAAGATTTAAAGCGTGATTACCCTTAATTTGCTTATAAAAATGTATTTGTCTTTAGGCAAATACAGGCACATCAGTAACTCCAAGCACAGAGTAGTTTCACTGTATACAGTGAGATCATCATGACTAAAATTGCATTTGTCTGAAAACCATAACAGAACTGGCCCTAGATATGGCCTTCGTTTTTGGTTATTTCAGATATAAAGCATAAAAAACTCTTCTGTTCGCATGAAAATGCTAGATAGCATTTTTTCCTGTCTCAGAACCTCTCCTGCTTATTTTTTCTTATTTGCTCATTGTTATAAGGAAGTAGCTTTGTCAAAGTGCTTTTGAATATCTGTCTTATTAGAGATACATTCAAAAAAATGGATTAACTAGTTGAGGTTTGGGTTTGGGTTTTTTAATACCATCAGATGAAGGACACTTGTTCCTACACCCCACTTGGGTGGGGAGTCCTAAGGGAACAAACAGGCTTGCCAAGCACTGGGGTCCTCAGCCAGGCCCCCAGCAAGGCTCAGGCACCAAAATGCCTTTGGTCTCCTGGGCTGGTCTCTGAGCCCCAAAAAGAAAACAGCTCTCTTATTTTGCAGGTGCCCACTGTGACTGTCAGGTATAGTGTATGTCTTGATTTCTAATGCATTTAAAGGTATTTTGTCCCAAGTAAAGAAATCTAGTGGAATACAAATAACATATGTATTCTTACTGATTGCTAGAAATAATCCATGAGTACTTCTAAGATACAATCTGACATGGTAGTAAAATACAAGTCATGCAAATAGACCTCCACTGCCTTTGAAAATAGTACTGGTTTCAGACTGAATATACTCATCTCAGAGCTGCTGCAGTGCCCTTCCAAACCTTTCCAGGAGCTTCCTTAGGAGATAAAAACATATTTTCCAAGCCTGTCTTAAATGATACCTCATGTTATTCCTCATAGAAGAACTGAAAAATGTTTCAAAACTGCAGTTTGCCAAAATAAGTCATTTGCCCGCCACAAACACTCCCAATCCTGCAGGAACAGTGGCACAGCAGCAGTCCCTGCCATGCTGAGCACCATTTAGCTTTGCCAGTTTGCTGTCACTGGGACCATGGCATCAGGAGCACACAGGACACTTGTAAAAGCTAATGCCAGAAGCAGGGGAGGGAGGCAGAGCCACCACAGCAGAAGCACTCTGCAAGCTGCCTGAGCTCTGGCAAGGCTCCCTTTGGGAGCTGTAGGCAGCCTTGGGATCGCACCCTCTGACTCGCATCACCATCCTATCTTCTCGTATTTTTAATTTGTTTTTAATGGCTCAGACATGATTTCAAAGTGCTCCTGTATCCTAAAACTAATGTTACATGTTAATAATGCCTGTTTTGTCACAGGAGCACCCCTTCTCACTGGAGAAATGGAAGGGGGTGGTGGGATGGAGTGCAACCATGCCGTGCTCACTGCTTCTCTCCCAGGCACCGGGCTGGGGACTGGCACAGAGCCACAAGAGGTTGCTGGTCAAGTTGCTTCTCCATCCTTTCCAAATGTACTTCCATAGAGTCTGGGAATTACTGAAGAAGAATGTTTTCAGCAAGGATACTCTGGTTTATTCCCAGCTTGCCCTGTGTGTGTCAGCAGGGCAGGAGTAAATTAGCTGTTTGCAGGACCAGGAGCAGCCCACACCTCCCTGCAGCCCCCTTCCATCTCTCACTGTTATCCAGTGGAGAGGGAAGGCTGCCTGGGGCTTACCTTACACAGCCAGGATGGCAGCAGCGTCCCAGCAGTGCTTTCTGGCCTGCGTTACCATCCTCTGTTTCCCAGAAACATCAGCTGTGTGTGGTCATGAGGAGCACACGACAGGATTCAGCGCCTGCCAGTTCATTTCCTCTGTTCCACAGCAAAATTACTGCAAAGACAGATAATAGAGATTTATCCCTGCTGCAAAGGATTACAGAAATATAGGAGACTCTCCACATATTTCCCCATATGGAAATTTTGTGCCTCCCTTGTGTTATTCAGATGGGCAGAGAGAACAAGTGCTGAAAGGGTAACATCAAGCAGAAGTTGCCTAAAAGATCAGTTCTAGATTCATTACTCCCTTTTTTGTGCTGATGCAAAAACAAATTAATGAAATCTATGACAAAAAAAAAAAAAGTGATTGTTTTCCTGCGGTTTCCCTGTTTATCCTGTGACCATCAAACAGTGGGCTGATCTCCTGGTGAGCTGGCTGCCCTCGCCCGAGGTGTGAGGAAGGGGAGGTCCATTCTGTTTGGGGATGAAGCATGGAGAGAGGGGAAGATTTAAGACCCACTGCCACGAGGAGTTTATGGGGCCTTGCTGGTGGTCCTAATTAAATGTACAATAGCATGTCCCACTTGAAAGGCCAACCAGCTTTAATGCCAACACGGCTTAAAAAAGAGCAATTAAATGCTCTTTTTGATACCCCATCCCCTCTACATACCCCTATAAAGGGGCTCTCCTGCAGTCCTCACCAGTGCAACATTGCTCTGTACAGAAGTGGCCCTTCCAGGGTCTGATGGTTTCCTATTTAAGAATAGAGGAGAGGAAAAATAAGACCAAAACCCCTTGACCTTTAAAGAACAGGGCTGTCAAATTCAAGGGACAATTTTCATGAAATGGAGTGTTAAACTGCTCAGCGTTCTCCCAAAGCACAAGGTCCCCAGTTACTACCCTGCACCCACTCTGGGCTTAGTAATTGCTGATTCCTATTAGTCTTTCTCCATGAGGTGGGAGAAGAGGGGGTTTCCCGTTCTGAGGCACAGATCCTCCTCTGCTGTGGAGGCAAACCAGAGGCCGGCCCAGTCCCACGGGAGCCCTGGCTGCCCAGCCCGAGCCCCCGGTGCCCAGCCCGGAGCACCCCTGCACCCGGGGCCTCTCTGAGCTGCATCGCAGCACCTCCGCTCCCTCAGGATCTCGGGGTGCTTTGTGCCACTCCAGGGAGTGCCGGGCTTGGCCCGAGGCTCCTGTGGTGCTGGTGACAGATGAGCTTGACAGCCTGCTCAGTCCAGGTGACTGAGCATTAGCTCGCCTGCGAGTGCAGGCGCTAGGTAAATCTCATTCCTAATCCAAATTGCTTTTGATAAGAACAAAAGCGGTGCAAATGAATATTTCCATCTTATTTCAAATTCTAGGTTTCAACTGCAATATTAATGCTATTTTACAGTGTAATTTACTTGTAATAATATGTCATTATTGTCATTTTGCAGTTTTCTCTTAAAGTAGTAAAGAAAATGTTTTAAAAGGCACAAATAGCTGGAGCACAAATCTCCATTCAGCCTAAGAATCTGTGCTCCCCCATCAGAATGGCACGTAATTGAAAACAGTGACATCCCCAATGGGCTAAACACTCCAGTCATTAACTCATTTTTATTTTGGGATAAAGGGGTATGCTTACAGCTTTTTTTCCAAACAGTAAATAAACATTTCTCTTTCTTTCCCAGAATGGCATCTGCCAGTGAAGCCAGAGATGACCTCTAACACTTTCCACAAGCGCATTTCAAACCAGCACCCTGGTGTTAGACACAAACCTCCTCCAGGTGAAGCGTTTCCTGCAACACAGCACGTAAAAGGTGGCTTGCAATAGCAGAAGTGTCCTTATTTCCTGGTGACAAGTTCCTGAGCACCAGGTGACTGCACTGCTGGGTTGGTAGGAACTGCAGGAAACTCAGGCAGCCTTCAGAGGCCAGGCTGTGTGCGAGGGACGGAGGTGTCACAAGAAGGTGGCATCATTTAATGGAGGTGACGTGTGTCACACACGTAACTGTAAACCAGCTGTGTTTCCATCTCTCCTCTATACCTGTGGATGGAAACTGATGCACTATTAGTACTCTTGAGGACTGAGAGAACCCATCAAAGACTGTCACAGACTTCTCGTCCTTCTCCAGGAGGATTCCCACCACTTTTCCCCCATCACGGCACTCCGCAGACTGACAGGGTCAAGGCTATTTGGGATCCGATTGGTCAGGAGGGTGTAGGTTACACATCAATTGTCTCCTGCAGGCTGGGAATTTATCCCAGCAGCAACTATTGTTGAGCAGCTGTGAGATTTACACCACATTTCCAAAAATAAGATTTCTCAGTGTGATCTCTGTCTGAATTCGGCAGAAAAATATTTAATGGCTGGCAAAACATTAGTAAATAAAAGCAGATCAAGATGATGTTGTTACAATAACAGATTACATTACTATTCCCTGTCCTTAGGAAAACCCTGATTAGACCAAGATCCTCATGGGGTCTTATGAATAAGTCAGGAAGGGGCTCTAATGACCCCGCGTGAGAGCGCATGAGCTGCAGCGCAGCCAGCAAGGTGCCAGGTGCCTCTCAGAGCAGGCACTAGCCTGGATGACTAACAGCACTTATCACAGGGGGGTTTTTGATTTTCTTTAATAATCTGGGACAGATTTTCTGCTCATATAAACTAGTACTGCTCTGTTGAAGCCAGGAGAATGCTGCCAATTTATAACAGCAAAACCTGACCCTTAATCTATTTTCAATCCCTTTATTAGTCATTATCTTTTTGAAGAAGTGTACCTCAGTCTGACTACTCCCCACTACAGAGAAAAGCAACAGACTTTTCTTGTTAATCAGTGTATGGGAAACTCGAATAGCTGAAGTATCCTTCCACCTTTGCAAGCACACCTAGCATTGATTGCTGATCTTATATAGTGAAATGCATAATTACTGAACTAAGAGAAAATTACTTTTTGCTTGTGAGTGTCAGGACAGCTCTGAATCCATGAATGACTCACCCTCAGGCACTGGTGTTTAATTTATGAGTTATTTATCTCCTTGCACACACCCCAGCACAAACAATTATACTTAGTAATTTGTTGATCTTATCAAGGCTGTTTGATGTTAGTATTGCTACCTCCAATAACGCTTGTGCTTTGAAACTTAAACAGGATTTATAACCAAATTTGGATACTTCACACATGATTCATATTACAGGGAAGTTTAACTCTTCAGCAGCTAGAGGGTTTTGCACGCAATTTTCAAAGAATCTCTTGCTGACGGATTTGGCAAGGTGGCTCTTCAGCAGCATGAGAGCCCCTGGTTAGAGCTAGTTCTGTCCTTAAACAGCATGGGTGAGTGTTCCTAGCACAGGACAGGAGAGGGGAGTGAGTCCTGGGCCTGGGCCAGAGCAGCAGCACCAGCTTATGCCCCCTGCCCATGCCTGGGGCCATGCAGTGGCCTGGTGAGGTCAAACCCCGCAGCGTTCACATGCCAGGCTGCAGGGTCTTCCCTCGGAGCCTGTACTGCCCTGGCTTGCTCCTGGAACCTTTTCATGTGGGCAACAGCCTTCCTCATTACCGAGCAAGGACTTGATTAACCTTTAAACTATTACATGTTTACTATAAATCAAGCTCTAAGAACCCCTTTGCACAAGGTAACTCTCTCTGTTGTCAGGTGCAGGCACCGAAGCTGGGGCCGAATGTGCTCACCACAAGCTGTGCTTCGGGGGCAGGCAGCTCCTCTGTGGCCATGGCCATGGGGGATGAAGGTCCTCACAAATGGGTTTCCCAAATCACCCTCACAAACACCTCCTTCCTCCCCCTAGCATGCTGCTGTGATCATTATGCCAAAATACAGCAAGTGAACTTGGTATCAGAGGTACAAGCAGTGCAGGGATTTCACAGAATCACAGAATGGGGTGGGTTGACAGAGACCTCAAAGATCAAGTTCCAACCCCCAGCCTTAGGCAAGGACACCTCCCATTACACCCGTCTGCTCAAAGCCCCACCCAACCTAGCCTTGAACACTTCCAGGGATGGGGCATCCACAGCTTCCAGTGCCTCACTGCCCTCATAGTGAAGAATTTTTTCCTAATATCTAATCCCAGTCTCTTCCAGTTTAAAGCCATTGTCCCTTGTTCTGTCACCACATGCCCTTCTGAAAAAACACTTACTTCAGCTCTTTGGATTCCAGGCTCACGTACCTTGAGGCCTGGTGATGCTGCCTGGGAGGGGTGGAGGGTCTCTGCCTGTGGCTGTGGCGGGGCTCTGCAGCCAGTGCTCCCCACTCCCAGCTCTGCTGGGATGGGCCTGGGCCACTGGGGATGAAAACATGATCAACACAGAGCAGTACTTTTTCCATCCCCACTCGTACCAAAACAGCCCTTGGTATGTTATTTGTCTGTTTGGAGAAATCCCCATATCCAGCCTTAGCCTTTTCAATTCCCCTGTTGTGCAGCGTTCCTGCCCCTCAGGGCCCAGCAGTGCCGAAGCCAAAGCCTTTCCCCTTCCCCTCCCACAGCAGCAGCAGAGCCGCCAAGGGCAGGAAACCCCCTGTTCCTGCTCAGCCGGCCCCAGGCTGCCAGGCACTGACTTCCCGAGACTCAGGTGCATGTATTTCGTTAACTTACACATCCCACACTCTCTTGCAACAGCTGCAGATTAGATTTGCTGCGTGGTTTATCGGTTTCTGTGCTGAGCACACACATTTTGCATGTCGGAAACAAAACGCTGCAGGCATTAACCGCGCAGAGCCGCAAGGAGCTCCGGCGGCAGCACCGGCCCTGCCCCGGCGCCCGACAGCAAGCACACACGGGTAACATTCCTCCGTCTGCAACACGCTGCCATACGCGCCTCTTCCCATGGATCCGGAATGGCACTGCCCGTGCAGAGAAGCCAAGAAATAACTGCTCCAAAGACAGCTTTGAAATGCAGAATTTAAAACTTTCTGAGCCCAACCAGCACACCCCTCTTTCAACCCACAGGGATACTCTGTGATGAATTACTTCGATTTTTTTTTTTTTTTAAAGCCTCCAGTGGTTTTCCTGTTTTAATTGAAGTGAAATTGTGGAATGGTGTAATCAAACATTTGGAATTAGTAGGGGGCAGTAAAAGCTAAAAGAAGTGATTATTAGTTTTAAACAATTACAAATTTATAATGACTTCCCTGCTTCATCCTCTGTGAGTTGTGAGTGGAGAGAAATGGTAAAATCTAGCTAATATTGTTCAAACTGAAAACTTTGCCAGACACACTGACTTTTCAAAAAGCAATTTTATGGCCCTATCCAGCAGCTGGTAGAATAAATGGTGTTTAAACCACCCACTAGAACGGGACATGCAGCATCCCTGCCTCAGTAAGGACGAACAGAGCTCTGCAAGGGCAGTTTGAACAAGCCTGGGCCACAAGAACATGAAACACTGCACCAGGAACACACCTCCCTGATGTTTGTGAAGCTACAAGGGTGATTTTCTGGAGCAGAGGAGGGAGGGGAGCACAGTGACTGGGCTGGAAGCCTGGGGACACATGGCCTGAGCAGGGCTGTCCCTGCCCACAGCCGGCACCACCGGGCAGCAGCATCAATAAAGTGCCAGGAGGTGTTCAGTGAGTGACCCCAGCTGCCATGCTGCCACTCCAGCTGCAAGCCTGCTCTGTGGGGAAGGAGGGAAGGAAAATACGGCCTATAGCACAGCGTTTCCAAAGCAGGCACTCTGCCATACAGAGCCCTTGACAGGCCCTTTGGGCTGGAAAGAAATCAGGGTGAACTTGGGTGACGCCAGAGAAAAGGTAGATGGAAAACTGCGGCAGGTAAGAAAGCATCCTTCAGGAAAAGTAAATCCTTTAAAACAACTGTGGCAATTCTACCAATCTCTACAGGGCTGGACACAGTCAATGAAAGAACAAATAGACATGAAATTAAGACACACAGAAAGGCCAAACCTGCTTCCTGTGTGTTCTGGGAAATGCCTATTAGAGCAGAAAACTGTATCTTATACATGAAGTATCTGTGGGTACAAGCAGTCTTCAAAAGTTAAATTTCTGGGGGTTTTATGCTTCCTAATGGTCTGAAATGTCACATCTTGGGGTCCCTAAGCACATCACCTTGATATTGCCATTGATTCTGCCAAAAGCCAACAGCAGCAAGCCCCTGTCTACAGCATTGTTTTTGTTTGACCAGGAACATACCTTTAAAAGGGAACCTCCTTATCACACCTCTTCACACACACACTCCCTGCCTGCTCTGCACCGCACAGGACTCTCACAACAGGCAAACTGGTTACTCCTTGGGGATCTTACAGCAAACTGGTTCTCTTGAGACTGAAGTGGAAACTGCCCTCGTAACTCCTCACGGGACCAGCCCACCACCAGCCCAAGCAGCCCCTCCAATACATGCCATGGGAGCATCAGCTTCCCCAGGCAACTGCTTCTCTCTCCAGATCTACTCCTACAGAGTAAGCCCAAGGGGCAGTGCAGGCACAGCTACTTTTACCAACATCTCCACGTCATTTTGGGGCACTCTCTTTTGGTAGCTCGGAGGCTGGTAGCAGCCTTTTCCCTGTTCCACTGGTGTTTGTTTAATCCCAGAAACATGTCATCAATGTCACAGCTATTAGGCGCTGAGAAATGCCAAGAGAACAGAGAAGGGTTAGTAGTCCTCCTCCCTTGCAGAATTCCCTACTTTCTGTATTCCAGAAGAGCAGTGCCTACAATGTTTTTTCATCCTTCTCCAGCTGGAGAAACAACATGTCTCTTACCCACTGCCACCATGCCAGTGGCAGTGAAAAGTGTGCAGGCAGATTTCATGGGTTTTTTTCTTACGTAGCAAATGTGAGTAGGATGGATACATTGCACCTGGTGTACTCTGTGCAGGTTGAAATGCAAAAATAATGTGTGCTTAAGTTAAATCACAATTCTATTTAAAACAGAGTGCTTTACATTTGCTACATATATCTACAAGTTTTAAGGAGCTGTACATCTTGAATGCATAAACCCATTAAGGAGAAACATAGGCTGCACATATTTAACCTGGCAGTTGTCACAAGTCACCGGTGATAGAAATAACAGAGCTTATCAGATTATTCTTTCTTTTAATAAAATTTGGGATTATTCTGGAATAATTTATTAGCTTCAGTAGTTAAAAGAACCTAGTAAAAACAGCTGAAGAGGTAACTATTCAAGCAAATTAATCAAATGAAACATAAAACATTACGAAATATAAATTTTTTAAGATGTGGTAAACATTTTAAATTCATTTCCTATTTTCAGGATATTGTAGTATCTTCAAAAAAATCTGTGTACCAAGAACAACTTAGTTTGACTCCTAATTGTTGTTATTTTTAGAACAGGGAGGTATCATGAAGTATACACAATCAAATAGAAACAATTCAGGGCCACGGGAGTATTTTGGAAACCAGAACGAATTTCAGCCGGGACAAGAGAACATGTTTCAGTGGGTATTAGTGCAGCAAAGAGGTTACTTCTCTTTCAGCAGCACACATACTCCACTTCTCACTCACCTTTCATTGTGCCTAAAACCCAGCATGAGCCCTTCTCTGTTACTAGCACCTTGCTGACTTCCAAGAGAAACAGGTAGGCTCTGTTTTCTTTTGGATTTGACTTTTAACACAAGATTTGATGGTCCTAATCTTTTCTCAATTATGTAACATCAAAATAATGCCAGGAACAAATACTAGCCACACCAGGGAGACGATACAAAGGAGAATTTCAAGTGTTCCAAAACATCTGAAGCCCTAATTTCTCCGCTCTACAACACTGTCCTTGCTCCTGCCACCACGAAAAAAGGAGATGCTCTTTAAAACAAAATCAACAACTACGTATTGAAGTCATCTGCCCTCCCTCTTTCTCCTTGGTGCAATTAAAGGCATGATGCCAACTTTTCAACAATGAGGCTCATGGCTCTGGCTGAATCATGTCTTACTCTCTCAGAAATGAGCAATGAAGCTCCAAGGTGGGATCTCGAGGGAATGTCTCGGAGCAGGATGTGACCAGCGCTCCCAGTGCCTTACACACAGCGGGTATAGCCGGTGGCAAGCTGCCTTTTCAAAGTTCATAGGTAGAGAATTTATCACCATGACACAAGAGGCCTGGCACACCAACAAGCCACAGGTAACAACAGCATCTCTCCTAGCCCTGACCCCACTGAACCTACAGCTGAAACCCCAGTACACAGGCACTCAGAAAAAGCCAGCCTGTTTTAAACACACTAAACATACTGTGAGAAAGGGCAGTTCTACGCCTCACATTAGAAGAACAAACTTGGTTTTATTTTTGCCAACACCTTATTTTTCTGTTACCCAAAGTGACCACCTCTCCTTCATGGTTAAAAAGTAAAGATGCAAAAAGGTACTCCCAGCTGCAACCTCATTTCAGCAGAACAACTCACCTATCCAGCACAGCGTGACCTCTTCCTTCAGAGCAGTATCTGTGTCACCCTCCGCTGGCCTCAAAGCCAGACCTGAGAGGACAACACACAACATCAGGTACTACTGCTCCAGCCTCAGTGATTTATTAATTTCAAGGTAAAAGTGAAATACTCTTTCAAAATTATTTGAACAAAAAGCTTCAGTCTCATAGATAACATGATTTTGCTACATATATTTCATCTCTCCAGTAAAAATCATTTATGCTGCCATCATTATTATCCTTACTATCATCTTTCAGTGAACGTCCATCTACAAATTCATTAACTTTTTTGAGACAAATCATTGGCATCCTAATCTTCTGATTCCCATGAAAGACTCACTTTCAAGATACAATTGCAGCTGCCCCACACTGCCAGTTACTGTATCATACACGTCTTAAAATTCTGTAATCAGCATCCACCAGGTGCGGTATCGCATTCAGCACACCACAGTCAGTCAATACAGACATCCCCAAACACACCAAGGCTGGTTTTGTCAAATGTTTTATTGAGTGTAGACATCTGGAGTACTGTAAAACATGCATTATCGGTAGATTCAAAAAGGAGCAAGCCACATTGTCCTCACTGTCAAACGTGTCAGGCTTGGCATACATGATGGAGATTAATGAAGTATCATGAGAGTAATATGGTTCCCGAAAAGCTTCTACAATTTGGAGTAGGGTCTTAATCGTTTGAAATGCAAAGCTGTTCACATTTAGTGAACTTGCATGTTTGCTGGAGGTGCCATATTTTAATTCAAAACAAACAAGAATAATTTCACTGGGGGGAAGGGAAGTTCCCTAGGTAGAAACTGTATGCTTTTTGTTTCCAGATATTCCAATTCCAAATAAAAATTCATATGCTTTTTGGAGCAGCACAGTTCATTTCTGAGCGAACAACATCTGATATTCATTTCTTCTTGGGTTGTTGAGGTGTATTAAATTTAAAGAAGATAATATCTCCATCCTCTACTACGTAATTTCTGCCTTGTTGTCTGTATTTTCCAGCAGCCTGTAAATGGAACAGACAAAAGGAAAATGGGTTATTTCATTAGACATTTTATAGTATTTTCAAATGGCAATTACTTAAATACATTTTGGTAAAGAAATGGTAATACTTCAGCTTTAGAGTCTGACACTCACAATACTCCTCAGTTTGACATCACTTGGTTTGACATACATATAAAATATATATGAAAGTAATTTAGCCTCCACTGGATCTGTAGTGCTTAAAGTGCACCTGCATTATATAGTGGTAGAGCCTGGCAGGATAAAGGACACTAAAACAGTTCAATTTTTTTTTTCTTTTTTCAATTTGGCT
>VWZT01015020.1:40000-133454 GCA_013397055.1 Pachycephala philippinensis
TTTTAAATTCTTTAACACATTATTGTGTGTAGGAACCTTCAAATACTGAGATTGAGTAAATCAAACTAATGTGCTCTGTAATTGCAATTTCATAAAATACAAATCTTAAGAAAATGTCAAAAATGCCAAATGAGAAATCAAATGTGTATGAAATAAAGGGAAGTTTCTCTGCTTAAAGAAGGAGGAAATAATGCATTAGCAACGCAGAGAAGAACAGCTTTCCTTATGACATTTTTGCCATGCACAAGTTCATTTCATACTTAATAATGTCAAATCTGATATAATTTGTCAGTTCTAAAAGGGCACAACTTTGGGCACCCGAGCAGTCTCTGCCCTCTAGTGTTGAGAAAGCAGATGAAACTCTTCTCAATACAAGTGTCACCACAAAGAAATGTAGGCTCAGGGGAAAAATGTTTTCCATTAAATATCTTCACTGTCTATTCAGCACATGGTAGCCACCCTGAATGATCAAAGTAAGGCATGGCATTTTTGAGTAAGACATCAAAGGGCAATTGAATGAAATACTGAAACAGTAATTTTTAAGATCCTAATTATGCTCATCAGAGCCTAGAAGTGGAACCCACTAATCCTGAAAAAAGGGTACAGTTTTATAATATAGTATTTTCTGAAGCATTTGCATCTGACATTTTTAATACCTTTATTCCAAACTCAAAACAAGATGACACATTTTTAGAAGAAACAGATTTTGTATGTTTCTTGTTTCCTCTTAGAAGTGATTAAAAAAATCTCTCATCTTAAAAATCTGATTTTTCAAAAACAAGTTAATTTTAAAGCATATTAAATTCTGAACACTAATATGTAAACAGAGAGAAAAACACCCCAACACATTAGCATAACATTTCATCTTAGTCCTGACAGGTAGTCCATGCACTGTTATATCCTGGATACCGAAATAGTTGCATTCCTGTCCAGTAAGTTGGTGCATTTGAACTCTTTCTTAAGTAAAAGATGAAAATGGATTTTGGTCTATTGCTAGAGGTGACTGAAGGTTCACTTAGCATTAAGAACTTCTTTCCAGTGAAAAATCAGATTTGAAATGGAAAAATGGTACATATGGAGGGAGAAGAAAAAGATGGGGAGCTCACCTTGACAGCAGCCTCTGAACCTCCTTCTTTAAAATCTTCATATTTCATTACTTCAGCCATAATGAATCCCTTTTCAAAATCTGTGTGAATCTTCCCTGCTGCCTGAGGAGCCTTCGTCCCTTTCTGTCAAAGGAAAGACCAGAAGAAAATTAATTGCATTTAAGAAGATTGATTGCAGGGAAGAGGTTTCTCCTTTTTTATATGCTTTCAGGATCTGCTGAAACTTTGTTTCATATCAGCTAAAGTGTCACACATGCAGCCGGGCAATCCTCAATACTGGGACACAGACAGTGCCTTCGTCACAGATAAACCAACCGACATTAAAGAACAGCAGCTTTGTTTTTCCTAATAGGTATCAACAGCACTATTGATTTTAGAAGCTATGACTGTGTTTTGTTGTGAGATTCACTTCGACCCCTAGCTTTCTACATAGAAAGTGAGGAAGATAAAGGCTTTTAAATAACTTTAAAATCTGAATTACTTCACTTACATCCAAATAATTTCAATTAAATGATAACATTCATGGCAAACAACATTTGCAATGAGAAATGACATATGGATGTCAAGCTGTACACACTAGCTTATTTTTATTTCAGAATAATTTTAGTAAGTTTGATACAGAACAAACTGAGTATTCTTACCAAAACATCAACAACCGAATCACTAAAAAATAAAAAATGACAGACAACTATACAATAATTTAAGCTTATGCAATAGAGGAGAATGCATTATAGCTGCATGCTTTAAATTACAAGGACATACATTCTGTGCACATACAACCATGGAGAGAAATTTGAGCAATAATGGTGACCTAAAGGCTGCTTAATAAAGCATGTTAAAGTGCTAAGGAGTCTGACACTGTAAAGCACAGTTTTTACAATAAAAGATGTATTGGGTTAATATGGCTACTCACTGATGCTTACCTGACTAAATATCTTTGCACATTAAATCAAAGATACTCACAATCAGTCTTAAGATAAACCAGCTTTCAAATTCTCTAATAAAGAGCAAGCACTTCTCCTACTGAAAACAGTGGAATTTCACAATGTGCTTTTTAAAACTACGGCAAGAATCAGAACAACAAAACTGCTTTTATATTATTCTGGTTGCTATTTCAGGGACTTTAGGAAGCAGCTATCATGTAAACAGAGATGAGAGGAAAAAACTAAAAAAACCCCACACATGCTTATAAGAAAATAAGTTTAATGTGCTAAAACATACACAAACATCTGTAGCAGTACTATTAAAAATATAAATTTACAGGAAATTATGTTGATTAATGAAAACAAATTAATTCCAGTGAATGAAATTAAATACAGCACTGAAACTCATTGCACAGCCCTAAATACACGGATGCAAAAAACAGAAGCTCAAAGACTGAACTGCACCTCCAAAAGTTGACACTGTTGTAATCTTTAAGGTAAATGTTTGCAACTATACACATTCCAAAATATTTTTGCAATATTGATCTTTATATTACAACATATTTACATTCAAAGGCAAACCACTACAGCTCAGCTCTTACTGTCCTCTGGGAATAAATTAGTTGATCTCTATGGCTATAACCATTCTACATCAATATTTAAAATACGTAATAGCATTTTAGGCATTACGTAAGTTCCCAGATAAACATATAAAACTACCAAAATAAACTAGGTCTAAATACTGAAGCCAGTAAAAGACCTGAATTACTGCACTCTGATTTTGGGATTTTGAGCCCAACTGTGTATCCACGAGGAATATAATGACGTTATATTGCTTTTATTGCTGAAAATGTAATCCCAGCAAAGCACAGGAGGAATGAACCATCCGCAACCCAAACAAACTTACTGAATACAAAATGAAAAGCAACATCAATTTCACTGCAGACAAACCCAGTCACACAGATTAAGCAAGCACAATACTGGTACGTCTTATCTCTGACCACAGGAGGAGGGTAGACAGATTCTACAGGATGAAGAAATTCAGACTATGTAATAGGCAGAATCAATTGTTACCTGCCTCAATCAATGCAGCTCCACTTTCACTGTTCAGCAGCTCACAAATAATTAAAGTTATCCTGGACAAAAACCTCATCTGTAATGACTAGCTAACCGCCACCATGACAAACTTCAAAGTCAGTGATATCAATCTGAATTCAATAGTGTGGAACTGGATATAGCTGATGAATAAGTATGAATCTTACCCTGATGGTCCATGCACGCACTTCATCTGGGCCTGCAGTGAAAAAGTATTCTAGTTGGAGTGCTGCATATCCAGCCTTAATGATCTTTGCTAAAGCACTGAAAAAAAAAAAGGGGGAAGGAATCCAATTCATTCAGCATATACACATAAAACAGCTAAATGTGCCAAGTAATCAATTTACGTGGAAAGACATCACATATTTTGAAGATACTAGGTCTACTTTTAAACAGAGCAATAATTGCAGTAGCCTTTTACTTTGAACTCTCTTCAGAAGAACTACTTTTTTACTGCAGAATCACAAAGATAGTATTTTGATTTGTTTATTTGGCAGGCTACAGAAACATGGGATAAATATAAATCACCCTATCAGGCAGCACTCTTGGTCTCATGCAATTTTCAGGACTCCAGGTCATGAAAGCATTATCTGTTTGACTGAAATTCAATACTGAAACAATTTATTATAGTTCTTCAGAAAATTATGACAAAATTTTCTCCAGTGTCCTTATTCCCCATGGATGACGAAACAGTTTTGGTGATCGTTCCTTCTCAAAAATATACATAACTAATACCTATGTTATAATTAAAACACTGTACAGAGATGACAGATGACAGTTAAAAACTTAATTTAAAATAAATCTTTTCACTCTGTCTCATGGTAAAGAAAGGAGAAGATTCTCTCTTTATAATGGTAATTACTCTGTCATTTATTATTCTATCAGCGCAAGCAATTAAATTACTGCAAGGAAATAGTTGATAATAAAGTGTAGGGAAAATGAATGCTAATTAACCTTTGTGTCATGTTCTCTTCCAGATACTTCTGTTTCTCCTCAGCACTCATATCTTGCAACTTGAGTTCCAAGGCCCCACTAAAAGGAATGACCAAAGCACCCGGGTCGTGCTTGTCCACCCACTCTTTAATTTTTATCAACCTGTAGACAACAAAGGGCACAACATTATCTTGTAGTGCATGCATGGCTGTACCACATTCATTATTATCAAGTAGCACATACATATTCATAAGAATTGCACGGATTTATGATGCCATCTTTTTGTGTATTGCTTTCCAAGGTCAAGGCATTAACAGGCAGCAATTGCTTCAGGTGTACTCCATTAACATTTCCCTGTTTCTTGGTTTCTGTTTGGCATTTAATCTATCAGAAATAGGCATAATTTGGGACAATAACTAGGTGTTTGGTAGAGCTTAAGTACTTGCAATCTAAAAAGTGAATAAAACTTTCTGAGAGAAAAATGTACTTCCAAGAATGATATTTATCAAATGCAGTAAAACTGAGGGCCTCCAGTTTTTCCTGTTGTTGGTTTTTTTTTTTTTTTAATTAAAAAAAAAGGCATCTCAGTAGCTAAGGCTGCTGATGTTAGAGAAAGAAAAGAACACCACACTCCTATGTAGCAAGCTACACCTTCTTTTTCTGGCTATTGATCTTGGAGTATGCCATAGCTGATCAATACAGGCCCATGTTTCTACTAGTTTTTCCCACCTTTCTACTGTTGTCCCAGGACAAAGCTTCTAGATACTATACTATGATTATTGTTAAATAAAGAAAAAAAATTTCCTATTCCTCTTCATCTTCAATAACTGGCAGCATTCACAATAGTTTGTTGTTCATAGTTTTTTTTAGTTGAATGAAACAACAAATTTAGAGCTACAAATTTATGGTGTTAGTTGTTGAATGTTCATTATCCTACTAAAGTTAACAAAATTGGCAGCCTCCTGGCAGCCAGGAGGGCCAAGCATGTCCTGGGGGGCATCAGGCACAGCATCGACAGCCAGGCAAGGGAGGGGATTGTCCTGCTCTGCTCTCACTGGGGTCGCCTCATCTCTAGTCCTGTGTGCAGTTTTGGGCAGCACAATGTGAGAAGGTTATAGAGCCCTTAGAGAGTGTCCAAAGGAGGCCAACAGAGATGGTGAAGGGCCTTGAGCGGAAGCCGTATGAGGAGTGGCTGAGGTCACTTGGTCTGTTCAGCCTGGAGGAGACTGAGGGGAGACCCCACTGCAGTTACAACTTCCTTGTGAGGGGAAGAGGAGGGGCAGCACTGATGTCTTCTCTCTGGTGACAGTGACAGGACCCAAGGGAATGGCCTGAAGTTGTGTCACAGGAGGTTTAGGTTGGGTGTTAGAAAAAGTTTCTTCACCCAGACAGACAATGCTCTCAGGCACATGGTGTGACTCTTGGGGATGTTTTGTGCAGGGTCAGAAGCTGGACTCAACAGTCCTTGTGGGTCCCTTCCAACTCAGAATATGCTGTGATTCTGTGAAAACTTTACAGCAATGGATGGTGTTTAAAAAATCTTTAAACACAAACATCATATTCATGATAGTATTTACTGTCAGTTTAAGGGAGACATTTATAAATTACCTGCGAGTTCACTACTGTTAATAGGACACTATTTCTGAACAGGTATGAATGGTAAGAATGACAGCTCTATGTTCAGAAAGCAAACACAGGAGCCACGGGAATACTTCCTGTACACGAATAATCAAATTACAAAACACAGTACTTTGGGTGCCAGTGATGTTTCAGACCTGAAGCACCCACCATACAGCACAGGGCTTTACGCTCGCTGAGCTCTTTTTCTTAGTCCTGCTAATCTCTAAGATTTAGACTAAGGTTTTAACTGCTATTATACTAAAGTGCTTTGAAACTGTGGCCTGCAAACCTTTAAATAATCAATGCAAATGTCACTTCAGAAAAAAAATGAACTGAACCACAAGTTCATCAACACACATTTGTCAAAGAAAATAGCAGGGGATCAGAGCTATTATGAGATTAAGTGCATGGCCGACTGAGTAGGGTTTTAGATGGGACAAAGAATATAGAACTTCACTCAACAGTTTTCACACGTTATATAAGGCTGGTCTTCTATCATTTACTTACGTAAATACCCAGCCAGTGTTTTCCAATCCTCATTATACTAATCTTTTTTTACCTCCAGTTATCCAGTGAAAACATAGTCTGGTACCCAGGACTGATACTGAAACACTATTGCCTTCGGAAACATCTGAACTGAAAATCACAATTAAGGTGTGTTTCTCAATATGACATGTGACATTTAACAGAACTTCTAAAACTGACATTTGTAGTTAACTAATTTATTTCGGCTAACAAATTGGGTATGGAAGTTCAGAGCTTATAAAGGCCAACATTTTACAGAAAATATATCTCGAAATGAATCTGCAAGTCATAAGTGTACTTCAACATATGTGTGTACATCCTTTACAGATTTTTTTTTAAGGAATTATCTAACACTGGTCTATAGACTAATTAAATAATGTGACAAGTGAAGAAAGATGGAATGAAACGTGTAAACTTGAAAAAGTGAAATAAGCGTGGAAGTAATGTCAAAAATTGGATTCAAATTCTGTTTGGTAAATATGGTCATCATAACTAATAAACTAAGAACTATTGTGGAACAACAAGATAAGAAATAATTACTTTGGCTAAAACACCAATTCAGAAAAATAATAGTCTTAGACTGTCATTTTAACAGCTTTTCTATTGAGTCCTTAGAGGGATTATTTGCATTCCTCAGGTATTCTATTGTACGATTCAGATGAATAAAGACTTACAAATCATTCCTCTACCGCCAGTGTGAGACTTTGATCCAGTGAATACACCATTGTACCTTAACTATAATTGGCAGAAAACCTGACAGTGTAGAGCATCACAAGCTTAATAACAAAGGAGAATATCTCAAAGTGTTGACAGACGATCTTCATAATGCAGGAGCAGAGCTGGTACATTTTAGCAATAAATGAGCACTGAGGTCTAAAGGTCTCTGAAGTGACTGACATCAGACCTGCTACAGCCTCACTAAAAGAATAAGGTACTGCATCCCACTCCGTACAGACAGTCAGGTTCTCTGCCCGAGTCTTTTACTTTTGTGACTTTCAATGTCACAGGAATTACTAAAAAGCACCAAGGAATTCCCCTAAATGTGATCAAAATAAAGAAAATCAACAAAAAAGTAAACACTCAAATATAAATATTGATATATTTCAAAATTACATTTTTCCCAAAGAAGAATGCTTAACTAATAATCAATAAAATAATAGTGCACGTTTGCTTTCCTGTTAGGGATAACCAAGTGTGCCAAACAGAACAAAATGGCCTTAACAAATGGTAACAATTAATGTCAAAGCCTGTTTTATTTGAGCACATAATTTTTCCAAAGAAAATTATGTATGTCTGTAAAAGGACAGCATTAGTACACTCATTTTGGGCCTTTGTTAAGATAAGCAAATCCTGGAGTATCTCTCCGTTATTTCATGCTATACTTGAAAATGAATAATGAAGAGTATTGGATTTTATGCTTAAAGACATTTGACACTTAAAAAACCCCACTGCACACTAAAATGTAACAAAATGAAAAGTAAAAAACTACCAAAAAGTAGAACCGGCAGCATCAATGACCATGATTAACAGCTGAAACTACTTTAAGAAACAAACTGCTCGAGATGGAAACCCTTCTTAATAAAGTAAACCCAAAACTACGTGAAAACAGTGTAACAGCTCAGGATTTCTTTGACATCCAACAGACTTTCCTGACTGAGGTGGCTTGGTTCCTCCCTTCCAAGTGGAGAGGAGTGTGCCAACAGCAACTACAGACAGTTTCTGAACTGAAATCTGATTCATGCCAAAAACCAGACAAAATGTATTTTCTGGAAAAAAAATACAGAGCCAAGAGACAGCAAGACATCCATTCACTCTGTGATGGCAAGCAGAAAAGCGTATTACAACAGTGTAAAAGCCTGACACAAGAACAAAACCAAGGCAAGTGCAAAACCAGATCTCATCAACTTGCAAGTGAAGGCAGCACTCAAAATTCCGATCAGGGAAAACATTGAAGAGGAATTCAGATACTCATTTCCACCTAACACTGTGACTGTTATTTGATAAGGATGTAAGGAATATCAGCAGCATTATCAGCATATCTAGTAAACCACAGTTGCCAGTGACTTCGAGTGCAGATGGATCAGGACAACTACCAGAGCTAACTCCTAATCCTAAAGCAGGATGCAGAAGACCTTGGAGAAAGCTTTAAAAATGAGGGCACTCACTGAGAAGGCCAATAAGCAAAGAGCACCAGAAAGCGGAGTTGTGCAGAAGGGGGTGCCATCACTTTAAAATGGTGATGGTTACTGAGGCAGAAGAAACCAAAACCTGCAGCCAACCAAAATAAAAAGGTATAAAAGTTGCAGAATGTACATTACCTACAAATCAATATTTGAGAGAGTTTCACATGAGAGATCCAGCTGGGAACAGAGACAGAGTTCAGATGGAAATCTGAAGTAGTGATGGAAGAAAGAAACTGCAGAGAAAGCTTAAGCTCAGTGGACACCTGCAAGACAAGATGATCTGAAAAACTGACCCCTGAGAAGAAAGGTGATTTGTGAAAGTATGCTTTTGTACAAGCAAGACCAAAAAAACCATCTAACTCATGGAAGAGAAACAATTGTTTTTCTGTTCTACACCTGCACTAAGAGTGGAAAATGGCAGAAACAAAATAGCATGGCAGAGAAAAAGAAAACACCAGGCAGCACAAGAAGGAAAGAAACAAATGTAGATAAGATCAAACTAAATGATCAAAATATACAAAAGACTGAAAAAAAGATCCACAGATAGGAATGAGAACAAGAGGACTTAGAAATTCCAACAGGCTCTTCCTGATGGCAGTTCTGAGCAATCCTGATTTTTAAAACCTTCTAAACTCAATCTGTTTAGTTCTTGCTCCCTACTGTTGAAAAGTTTTCCATAGGTGTAGCCTAAGCTACCTTTATTTATTACCAATAGGCCGTGGACCAGGAATGTACACTCCCCATTTATATCTTAAAAAATTTTAGGCAGTTTGAGCTTTCCTTCTAAGCCACATATTACTTCTAACTTTGAACCTTTTTTTTGGACTCTCTTCAATTGGTCTAAAAGTTTCTGAAAGCACACAGTATCTGATGCACTTCTCAGAGCTTTCAGTAAAAAAGCACTGCAACATTATCTCATGCTCAGGTTATAACTTATTGCATGACCCTGTTTGACCAGCTGTTCTTAATACTATGTTTGCATAGTTGATTACTCCTATATAAAATCCTTCTCAGGAGTTGCACCATGGCTATTTTTTCCTAATGATTCCTTCTGTTTCTTGAGATGCTCCTAAGTTCTAATTTTGTTCTATACATCTCCTAGACTGAGGGTCATCTACAGATCTAACAAGGGTGCTCACCATCCAGCTCATTAATGGAAATACGTAACAGTATTCAACCAGTAGCTGCTTCTGCAGATCTCATAATGAGATATTTTTTGTTTGGAAAGTGTACCACTGATAACCATGCTCTGTGTATTATCTTCCAACCAGTCTTGCACATTCAACTTCCAGCAGTTTCCATCTAGCCAGTATTTCGTATCTTGTTTATGAGAATGTTGTAAGGCACTGAAGCCTTTAAAGGCTTAATAAAAATCCCAATATGCAGTATATTTTGTCACTATATGCAATTAAATTTACCACAAACAAAATATTAGACTCATCTGACAATCTAGATAAATAATGAACAGTCAACATGACAATTTGTAAAGACAACTGGGTTGCTTTTAGGGGATTAAAAAGTTGAATTGTTCCAATATTTTTCTTGACATTAGAAGAAAATACACCAACTTAAAAATACCTTGTTTCTTCTCTCTTCTTCGCGGATTTCTTTTTTCTTTTGAAACTTCATCCATTATCCACAAATTATCTAAAATGATGATGAGTGAGGCAACAATTGTTTCTTTTGCCAGGTCCCAAAACTGTGAGGACCACTAGGTTTGATTTGGTAGGATGGAAGATCTAATCTACCTAAGCACCAGTACTGCGCGACACAGTGCCTAGGTGATGTCCTTCCCTTCTGTTCTGGTAGTGTGCACAGACTCCACGGAGATCAGGTCCCACTGTTCTCAGTGCTGTGCACAGATGAGGATAATATGTATATGCATTCTTATAGAAAATCAGAAAGAGTCACAGCTTCAGTAAGCTTTCATTCCAAATTTCTAGAATTATCAAAGGATGGGAAAGTAAAAATAACAGAACGAATGTATATAATGATGCTGTATCACAGAAATGGTCTGTGGCAGAAGTGAAGAAGGGGAAGCAGAAAGCACAGGTGGTTCTCACTCCGCTGTATCGGAGCACTGTGCTCTTAATTCCTTACTGCTACCTGCCTTTCTCCGAGTATCCCTTTTGTCTTGCATTACATAAGGAGAAATGATGACAAAACAGGAAAACATTAAGGAGTAAAAAAGTACCTTCTTCCTCACCATGGTAAGCTTTTTATGAAGATGACAAATCTACAGAAGGTTTGGGAGTACCTGTTACAGACCTTGGCAACCACATCTTAAATCATCAGCGATGCTTATAAGTTTATTTTTTTACTCCCTGTTCCCAGCTGGCCAGATGAAACACAGCAATCCTTCAGTTTTAAAAGGCCTTTTCCCAGCCCTCACCTGCAAACGCTTTCTAGAACCAGCTCAGAACAGAAGTACTGCCTCCACACACTGGGCTGCTCTCTGGCCAAGAGCCTCCTCTCAGCCCCTCAGGACAAGAGCTTCAGGAACTCAGCACTGCATTTATCCTGCACATCCTGAGTGCTTTAAGCTCCTCAATACTTCCCATAGTCCGATGTCCGTATCCCCTCCAGTGTTTAGTCACTGCATCCAGCTGAACCTTAAAGAGGCCATCGTGAAGAACCCATCTCACACATTAGATATCACTCCCATCTCCTAACACAGACTGACTTGAGCCTCAAAACAGGAAGTGGAATAGTCCTTAAAATTCTTTACCTTTCGGGGACTTGCCACACATTCCACGATCTCAGGAATCTTATGACAGAATGGGTATATAAATACTTCATTCTACCAGATCCAGATTTCACATTTTTTAACTTCATTGTAATTTCAATTTACACTGTATCAAAAAAAGAATCATAGAGATTCCTGATCAACACTGTCATTTGACATTTATTATGTATGGGTTTATAACTCCTTAACATTCTCCTTTGAAATGTAAGTAATCCCAGGTTCTCTGCCTCATGTGTGTCAAAGCAAGTTCTCCCAGAGCCTTGATCTCTATCATGGCCATTATCTTAAATCCCCAGTAATTCTGCAAAATCATTTGTTAGATGGGGTGACTAGTATTGCACCTACTATTTTATTTATGTTGCATCCCAGATTTTAAAGAAACATTTTCAGAACCTGGACATGAGCTTCTCAACCCGTTCCTTACCCGTCCAGATGTTACACTTGCTTTTCTGCTACCAGCTGCACATGGAGCAGGGCCCCTACCAGCACTCCCTGTAGGCATACTCAAGCTGTTCACCAACAAAAATAATCCAGTAAAAAAGCAGCTTTCGGAGGGAGAATTTAGTTCTTTCATAGCCCCCCTCTGCAGCTGCTGTCTTTTAAAATGGACCAGTTCACTTTCCCACATATCCTTAGAACTGGCTGTACCAATATAACTGATGGGTGCTGCAGGAAGGGGTGAAGACTACCAAGGACAGGGCGTCTTAAGACAGCCTACCACCCAAAAAACACCAATGCCATGGAGCCAAGTTCAATCAGCAATTTTGTTATTTATTACTGAAGAATGCTTATAAATAGCAGGACTCCTGAGTAAAAATTATCCCATATGAGATCACTTATAAATGGATTCTTCCAGGCAGAAAACAGGGGAATTAAAAAAATCAAGGCAATACTCTGAAAATCCCTATCTAAGCACTTTACACCCTCAAGATATAGTTCTGTTAACAAACTACCATAATATGGTAGTAGCAGAGGGTTCTCAGCTTACCTGCTCTAGAGAGCTACCCAGAGAGAGTGGCTGTTTAATGGTATGCTGAAAACACACAAGGACACAACACTTACAACTTCACATGAATGACCAAGCACTTTTTGAACACATCTCATATAAAGACTTGGCTTAACTGACATGAAACTTTTTTGGTTTGCAAGATGTGGTAACTGTGAAAGAAATAATACCAGAGAACATGAACCTGTAAATCAAGTACAGACAGTAGTTAATGGACAAAATATTTCTGTATCTAGGAGAAATATAGCATGCATAACAGAAAAATAAAGTTCATGGCCTACAACCACTTTGAATTAAAAAGTATCAAAATGGTGGAAAGACAGAGACAAAGAAGTAAAATAATCCAGGATGACTTTTTCTGCTGATATATATACAGAGCTCCCAGTAAGAAAAGATTTTTCAGTACATTATACAGCTTATATAATCTAACAAAAGGTGAGTCAAGGTAACCCTATTTTAAACATTTGTAAGTATCATTCATGAAGAATAAAGATCTTAAAATCCATTGTTAAAACGTTCATTTCTGATCTAATTTCCAACACTGTAGTAATATCTCTACCCAAATTATGGTCCCCACTGAGGTGATCAAAACCAATTATAAATTGGTATCACAACCAAAATCAATTATGGCTTAAACAATAAGGAAAATGGTACTACACTGCCACTGCAGTGCCTGCTGGCACGTGAAAGGCTTACAGTCTAGTTCTCCTTGGTTCACAAATTGTGAAAACTAATTGTGTCTTAACTAAAAAGACAAAAAAGAGATGGCTGTTGCTGTCAGCAAGGATCAAGAACAGTCAAGACCGAACTACTGATGAACCCACATAACAACAGAGTGTTACAGCTACCAAACTGTGCTTATTGCATTTCCTAGTTATGGGCACAACAAGCCCCACTTGAGCACATACACTTTGGACCAGAAAGATGCTTTTAAAGTCACATCTTGTCATTCTTCCTGCTATCATTTATAAAATGCATAGAAAGGTTATCTTGAGAACTATAACAAAATAATTTACCAATTACTCATTCATAAATTATTGCAGAAGGAGCAAATCTCAGTCACAAGACTTCTGTGCAAAATGATGATGACTGAGATACTATTACAGATTAGTAGAAAGAGTTCCTATTCCATAGTCAGGCTTATGCTATGGCATGAAAATTCTAAGTTTTGTCTCTTGACAGGACTTCTTTATGTCACATGGAAAACCGTATTCTTAAGAGTCCTGTACAAAGTAAGACAATTTATATCAATGCTACTATAGTAAAGTCTCAAATATATAAACTCATAAAAAGTTATTAGCCATTCATAAATAGCATATTGACAAAAAAACCCCAAAGAGGTGATGCCTTAACAAGAGAAAATTTACATGAAATACATGATGGACAACATAATTTTAAATTTATTCTACTAGTTATTTTATTTTATTATTTTAAAATTTATTTTATTCATTAATTCTTTTATATACTATGTGCATGCAAGCAAATACCAAGCCATACTCCCAGACAAAAAATAAGATCTACATAAAAATCCCATGTAAAGAAAAAAATATATACTAACAATACTTGAAATAAGAGACCATAAGGACTGATTGGTAACGTATTTCTCTATTGTTAATTAAAAATCCTGCAATGAGTAACACAAATGCAGACTATGACATTGTTAGTTTTGGCTTTCACTGAAGTCACACAACAATTTAATGAAACCTAAATAAACTGGGTCAGCATATTTCCCCCTAGTTCCATTACTGAAATATCCTCTACTTCTCACAAACGATAGAGGGAAATGCCTTCCTCACTTCTCCAGAATTAGCCTGTGTGATCTTAATTGCAGAGCCTCTCCAGACCAAAGAATTCATATGAATGTTCTCTTCCTCTCTCTATCAGTTGTTAAAAACTACCTAAATATAAAAATTGCAAGAGTCAAATATTACTACAGTAAGAATATTTGATTTAAAATAATAAACCCTGCTTATTGCCCCTGCCCCCTTGGGCCATTAACAACTACTTACTAACATTTTGTGATCACACAATACTACAGTTCTGTGTTTTAAGAAACAATTTTAATGAAATGAGTAAAAAGAATCACAGAAGCTGGTGACACTGGGCTAAGTTGTGGGGTTTTTTGATGAAAAAAAGATCAAACTTGCTATTAGGCTATTAGCCTATTCCATAGGCTACTCAATAAAAGAGAAATTGACTTTGGCATTTATCCAGAGAAAGAACATCCCCTAAGCTCTCAGTACAACAACAAAAGTGTTTAGTTGAATGGTTAATATTCAACCTAGAGCAACTCAAACTACACAAGGCTTTATTTCAGACCCCTGATTTAGATACCTAATCTTGCTCTGCTCCCTATATAGTTAATGAAGTAGGAGGCTCTTCTGAGGGCAATTCAGAGGACTTAAATTAGGGCTCCCTTTCTCATTTTCGTCTGAAAGCATCTCCCCTCTCCTCTTTTCACAGGCTGCTTTAGAGACTAACCCTCACCTTAAGTGCCCAAGACACTCACATAAAATTATGTGATGTGCCTCCGTCTTGCCTCCTACTGATAAACTTCCTCAAAATAATGTCTAATAAATACAACAGCACATACTGTACTGTCACATGAACATGTCCATGTCCAAGTAAAACACTAAACGAGTTCAGGATTTTCACAGCGTGCAGAGATGCCTTGTATGAAATGTACTTCATTAATTTGAAAAGCTGTTACAAAAATGTTCAATTCCACAGACACAGTCTGTTTACCTGTCTAAACTATGGTGAAATGAAAAAAAAAATTAATAATGTCTGAATCATCTACTAAAACATACTTGTCCTAGGGGAGCAGTAACTTTGATTTTTTTCAGAAGCCAGAATAAGTATCTGGATCAGTGTCATGCTTCATTTATCTGACAGACTAAAGGATCTGTTAGACACAGAGATTTTTAAGGCTGAAAATGAAATGCCAAAGTAAATTTCTGTCAGAAGTAAATAATCTTATTCTGTGGGTGGGTGTGCACAAAACATTTTTATTTGCAAGTACAAAACTAAAATTCAATTTATTATAAAACTGTTAGTTTACCTATCTTCATTTTGTATCAGTTATGGGATTAGGAAGCATTCAACACCCTCAGCAATTTTAACAATAAAAAAATAATTTGACTGAAAAGAACTCCACCTTGAAGTTACAGTGCTCTGTGGTATGCTCTACCCTTACAAACACTAGCACTAACAATAGGATCAAAAAGCCAAACCTAAAAAGCAAGCTACTTTTATTTTTGTGACTTGGCCCAGAAACCATTTTTCAATAGAAAGTCAGAACATAAGCCCAAAAACATACTAATTCATGTTCAGTCTCTTCCGAGTAAAGAAAAGGCTCCATGTGTGGTGGCAAACATGATAGTTGTCAACATAAATGAAAATGTTCATGAATAAAAAAGAGGCTGTTATAAAGAGCTAATTATAATATTACTATCAATTGCTAGCTTGCGCTTGCAAATCTTTCATATCATATAAATGCATTGTTTTTGACGTTTCTCTGTAGCTAAACATCACATCATTTCACTTTTTCAAAGTAGTTCAAACATGCATGGGATATACTATAAGGAATGTGATCTGATCTACAGTTAGACTGAAAAGAAAAACTATAAATGCGTGGTCATTAAAAATGTAAAACATTAATCATCTCCCAAGTGAAAAAAAAAATAAAATCTAGACTTCTAAGAGCCTCTATAAAATGATTTCTACTTTCTGTATATTCATTCTTGCTATCCAAAACAGCAGTTGAAAACACTTCATCCAATTATGGGAATGATGACTAAAATAATACATACATCCAAAGCACTGCTGACATTGTGAATTATTCAACTTGGGTCCAGACACTTTCTTATCATTAGAAATGTTGTTTATTTGCTCAAGGCAATCACCTACACTCTTCTAGAACATACATTTTGAGAAACATTTCAGTAACAATGAACATTTCAATGGCATTTTCAATGAAAAGCACTGTTCCTATTTTAATGCTCAAATGTTTTCTTCTGTTTTAGAAGCAGCACAGAATTTAAGTTTGGAAAAGACCTGCTCAATAGGGAAGAGCTCTAGTAAGTAATGGATGGTTAAAAGTAGACCTAGCCAAAGGAAAAATACTAAAAAATCATACTGGGCAGTTATTCTGGGACATGATAGTCTATACATTTCTCCACCAAAGAGTCACTTAATCAACATACACAATGCAATTTTAGTCTTAGTTTGGTTGAGCAATGACACCATCAAAGAAGAAATGATGACAGAAAATAACCTTGGGTAAACACAAGTAATTTGGTTTAAAGGAAAAAATAAAGCATGTCCTGATAAATTTATTCTCTCATTGATATGACATATAATTTTCTGTGCAGGAGAAATACATCTGTAAAGTATTTGATAGCAAGCTGTGTGTGAAACTACTCCTTCAGCTGGAGAAGAAGGGAAAGTGGATTTGTAGATACTGAGGACTGAGCAGTGCACTGGATATAACAGGAGAACAACTTGGTCTTTTAGGGTACTAAATCAAACTTCACCAGGATCAAACTTAAGAGTGATCTTGTTAAAAACATTAATGACCTTGACACAAACATTAGTTGCATGCAAATTTTATGTTCAATACAGGAGCAAGAGACATTTTCCTCAAGGAAAGTCATCACTGTCAATTGAAAGTGACACAGAAGGGAGATCACACTGGGTTAGTGTTCTTCACAGCAACTCTAAGCCACGAGGACAATGCAACAGGGAAAAGGCAAATATCCTCTACAGATCCTACTGGAAATGCTTCCCTTTGCTTAACAGGATGCATTACATCTGCCTACAAGGTATTCCTGAAAGCATATGGAGCACTACATGCAGCTGTGGTCAGCTAAATTCAGAACAGGTCTAAGACTATCAGAGAGATGGGAACCTTGTGTAAATGACAGAGAGAGAGAAAATGGACAATGCCTGCTTTAAATAAGTACAGGAGGTAAACACCAATTAGATAAGATACTATTTAGTCTACAGGACAAAGCTGCCTGAACCACCAGTGAAATAAGCCAGCCATGGAAAAACATAGGCTGGAAATTAGCAGAACATTTTCAACCCAAGGCAGCAGCAAGGTTCTGTGAACTGCTTCCCAATACTAAGTGCAGAACAATCAGCTACTGTTAAAAAAAAAACAAAAACAAACCACCACCTTAATTAATTTATGGAAGTCATTATACTGTGTAGCTACCAACAATAACTGGTTCTGTACTGAATGCAGAGGAGGGATTACAGTAATTTAGGGATTACCATACAGTTACAAGGAAGCACTACACTTTGTGAATTCAGAAGTACTTAAATGCTATGCAGAAATGCACAAGAGGACAAAGAGGTCTCAATTTCATACAAATCAAGTTCCTACACCTTTTGTAAGAACCAATGCCTTCACTGGGAAGAAGGCAGAAAGAACTCAACCCCCACATACCTGACTTGGCTAGTGCTGGCCAGCTGACCAGGAGCAGTAGGACTGACAGACTGATGCTACCTGTGCTCAGTGCCTGATGTCACTGCTTTTTAAAGAAGGGGTATAAATTCGGGATCACTGTCGTAAGGAAACAAGACTCAGAACTCCTGGACAACCAGACTTCATGAGTTCTCCTCTTCCAAAATAAAATGTAAATAAAGTCAGAAGTAGCCCATTATACCACACATAGTTACCAGTACCACTCACAAGGACAGCACAGCTAAAGCAGAAGAGGTGGCTGCAGTACTTGTATCATAGCTTGGCATTAAGTCATCTCAGAACTTGGACAGGGTACAATTTTTAAAATAGCACTAATAATAGCACTGGACTTCATTATACTAACTGGTCAAATGAAGGAAATTAAGAGCATTGTAATTTAAAAATGTGTAAAAATTTTAAATGAAATTTTCCTACTTGGTATCACAAACAGAGATCTAAAAGAGACAAAAGTAAAATCCAGGCCCTCATCACCAAATCTCCAGGCATGTTAAAATGCCTTTAACTTAAGGCCTTTTTTCTATAATCCCACATCAGTAAAAAGTTTTGCTCCAGAAAAAGGGAATCCCATCATCAGGAGTCTTGTACCTACCAATTCTACTACATCTTCAAGAGCAAGCTTGCCCTTTTCATGGAGCAAGGTTGGCTGAAAGGAAAGGTACACCCCTAAGCAGACAACAGGACAGGGCAGGACACTGATTCTGAAATGCACTGACAGCCTTCACTGTGACATTTTCTGACTTTGAAATGTGTCCCATTACAGCATTAAGACACTTAATAAAGCAGCACATAATTTTCAATTTATAGAAAAGCAACCAATAAACATGCTGAATTCTAAACTGAATGTACTCATTATATACCCTTTACACAAACTTATCCTTGAGCTAATGGAGCTACAGTGAGCATTTGCCCCTCAAAAGACCAGAAGCTGTTCTGCTGCAAGGTGTCACAGCTACTTGCTAAGAGCACAGAAACAAAAAGACATAGTACCTCTGGATTTCATGCCATGCTTTCCAAGGAGAAAAATCTAGTGAGTACAGTCTCTTTTGATCCTTTTCCCTAAAATATGGCCACTTTCTCTTCCAACAGTTCTTCACATTCTGTTGCTAACTCTGCTTTCTTCTTCTAGTGTTACTCTCCAGTCTTCAAAGCTTTCCATCCTGCTCCAACGGCTCTTTAGCAAGATGCTTCCAAATGCAACCCACAGAACTGACACTTCTTCACTGAATCCACACCTCCCTCCTACCCTTGCTTTGGACACTCCCACACTCCTACTTCCTTTTTTCTCATCTGCAGGGCTACCAGTTCTGGTCCTAGTCACAGACCCACTTCCTGCTCAGTTTCCTTCATGCTTCAACATACAGAGGTACATCTGAGGCACTTTCGAATTCCTGTTAGGTCCACTCAATTCTCAAATTTAGCAACAGCTATTTCAAAGAAAAATTCCTTAACCACTGTGCATCTCACAGTATTTAGCATTACGTTAAACATCTACCACTGTACTTTCTTATAATTTGTTTAAAAATAAATTGTACAGATACTGACTTTTTTTAATTTGTTCTGCACAAATCCAATGCATATTGATGATTTTTCCCACTAAGAAGAGGACAAAGTGGTTACGTAATAGGCTAAAATAAGCAAGGCTTAGGTATAAAATACCAATTTAATAAACAAAACCAAACAAACAATCTGCTGTACAGTTTAAATACCAGAGACACAATAAAGATGTATCTTACCAGATATATACAGTAATATTATTATAAACAAATATTAGATACAAGACCTTCAGTAGAGTCAAGAAAAGCGCAGAACATATAGTTGTACTTCTAGTGCTTCCACTTATGAGAGAAAATCTTCTCTTCACACAGGAAAACGACAATAAAAAGGGGAATCTAAATACAGCAATCTGAAACATGGTAACACTAACCAATACTGTATCTTTCCTTGAAACAAAAATTCCTCTCAGAAAAAGATGCAGTTGATAGTTTCACTAGCACATTCACAGTTACTGTATCTGTACTTCTGGTACAAACCTGTGGAGCCTGCAACAAGAAATGCCAAGAGTGCAAAAGACTTCATATGACAATATTCTAGTCATAGCTGTACACGTCCCCAGTTTTGCTTTTTACCACAAAGAAAGCCCAACTATACATTATAAATCAATCAGAGGACATCTTTTTTTATGCTTTAATAAAAATAATGCAAAGTATGGAACTTCACAGTGATGAGATGCCTAAACCAGAAGCATTTCCCCAGCTCTACTGCAGTTAAAAAAGATTACATAATAATCCTTTACAGAGAAAGCTCTTACTGAATTTGAAAAAAAAACTTGTATGTTGCAATTTTCAGAAAAGCACCACACTAAAAATGCATTCCATTCATTCAGAAGCAGCCCAGATTCAGTACTATAGAAGCTAAAGGTACTGCTCAATGCAATGATTCATAGTTTCTCTACTAGGAAGATTCAGCAGTTTTCAGATGAGACCTTTATTCCCTCTCTGAATAAATGATGCCTGAAATTTTTATTCTTGTTCTAATGGAATTTCAATGGCCTTCACTGCAAATCTACTGGAAATTTTCGCATATTAAGTGGAAAAAATTAAATGATGTTAACCACATTTTAATGTGATTAAGGCTGACAGGGTCATTATTTCTGCTAATCACTCAGTTTAAAAAGCTCAAACAAAACTTTGTAGCAGCCAACGTTTTTTTCTGTTTTTCTTTATGTCTACTGTAGTTGAGAATTAAAGCCACTGCTGGGTATGAAACACAGCATATATCATAAAAGGATATATCAAATGTTTTCTGCAGTTTGTACATGGATTTCATCATAATTAATTTAAAATTTTAAAAGGGGGGGGGGGGTATTCATTCTTTTAGAATGTATAGGCCCTTACTTCTTTTGTCTTCCTCAATCAAAAGACAGAACAAGGGAATATATATATTTCTTTTCCTGTAGGTCCTATTTGCTAGTGAAGAAGAGAAAACATTTCTGCATGTCTTTACCTGAACCAAAAGATATGTGCAATCACAGAAAATAATTTCTTTGTGTGTGTGTGTTAGGCTCTGCAATAAGGAGAATGTTTATTACCATTTAGGTTAGCGTAAGCTGGAAAATGGGCATGAAGTAGAACAGAGGCAAGTAGCAGCAATGAAGAGCAAAGATTATATAGTTTTCAGAGTGTCTTGTAGTTCACTCTCATGGAGGATCAAGAATAGGACAGAAAAATTAAGTAGACTGCTGTTCTGGTCATGAGCTCAGCTCGAGAGGCACAGCCTTACAGCCAGCCCTCTTGCTCAAAGGTTTGGCACCGACAGCAGCAACTGTCAATGGAGCAACTCCCTAAGATCACAGAAGCTCTGAGGGTGATTGAACAGGGCAGAAGGACTTCAGCTAAAAAATAGACATAAGTCTGTCTTGTTCATACTACCAGAGGAAGGGATATGTTGTTTGTGGGATTTATATTTTGTTTCTTTCTCTGTGGAGGAGGCTGTTGATAGGTTTTCTTAGGCTTGCATTGTAGGCTTTTTGAGGGATTACCATTTTCTGTAAAGATGACCACTGTAATGCTTACTGCCTGCTTAATAATGAATACCACCCCCTGTGAATCATCATTTCTGGATGACCTGTACTTCTCACACCATGTTATCTCTTTCCTCACAACCCCCAAATTTACAGATGATTAAAAAAAGAGGGGGAAAAAAAAAAGCATTTCAGCATTCGTACTAATTTTTTTCTACGTAAGTAACTTGCTTATACTTAAGTTACTTCAGAAGAAAAAGGAAGTGCGGACAGGATGATTCACACTGATCATTCCCACATGATTTAATAGATACATTTCAACCTTACTGCATCACTAAAAACTGCTTCTTGAATTACTAAAAAAAAAACATTAAAAAAAACCAGTAAACAAGATCATTACCTTACGAACCTTAGGGTATGTGAAAAATAGTATTTTATTTCCTTCCCATTCCTTGACAAAGTGTCTGAACACAGAGACTGTTAGATCTACTTTACGATTACAACAAAAAATGCTGAGTAAAAAAGATGGTAATTAATTATACACAAGTCTTTTCATATAAGACTTTACTTCTGTTTTACTTCTTTGTATCTAGCACGTACTACTAACTGTATTTCAACAGCCAGCTGCTTTTTTCCTAACAAACATTTGCTTCACACCTGAATACTTTCCATAACATGAAAAAAGTCCAATGACATTAGATGACTTACTATCAAGGAACAAACTATGTTAACATCGATACATTACAACTGTAGTTTGTGGTGTTCTCAAAAAGAAACATTATTGGTATTGTTGCACTTCCTAGTTTTAGTGTGAAGCCATGCACTAGTGCATCAACTAACAACCCCACTGAATTCTTGTGCTCATCTAAGAAGGGACCCTGCTGAATGTCCTAATGCATCTTATTGTGAATCTTCAGCAAATAAAACTTCATGTATGAGCTCATGATGTGCTTTGCTGCTGGAAAGTCACAGGCTCTGTGGGAAGCTTTTTATCTTCCCAGCAGTCAGTTCTCTGAGAACATCAGTGCAGCTACTGTAGTTACCTGTAGATTACTTGTATTTTCTCACATCTGTGTCCAGCAATCTAAACCATGATGATAAAGGGTCATTAGGTTTTGAGTGAGGAAGGGGATGGACTAGACAATTTGCTCTGATAAGCTCCTTGTTGCGAGTGCCAGTTTAGAATGTGAAATGCGGGGTTATGCACATTCTCAACTCAAACCTCAGCGCTCTCAGAACACCAATTAAAAATCATACTCAGCCCATCAAACTACATGAACACACCTGAAATTTTTACAATTAAAATATTGCAATAAACTAATTCTGTCATGGTAAGAAGGATATCAACTGTCTATTAGCCACAAAAGAATTCAGGTACAATTACTAAGATAACTGCTGTTTGGAGCACAGCAAAGCAATTTCCCACAGTGGGGCTTACAGTTCAATTTACCAGTTGGGCAAATATTTTGTGCTCTGTAGTGGTCCACAGAGTTAACAGTTACCTGTAACATTTGAGTAGTGTTATACTTGGAGAAAACTTTTTTCAACCTAAACAGGTGTTTCAGCTTTATCACTTCACATGAATACAGATTTTTTTCCAACACTTTTCTAAGAACTCTTTTAAGATTTTCATGTAACATTAAATGCAAATTTTATGAAAGAGCCATTGGGTCTATTTTCCCATTCCAAGCTACTCACAATGAAATCTTGTGATAGGCTACTTGGAAGAGGAATGAGAATAAACACAATGTCACCTATAAAATTCTGTTAATCCTCAAGTAACTTGATGAGGTGGTAACAGGCTTTTTTCCTTTTTCCTAATGGGATATTCTTAACTTATTAAAAAAAAAACAACAAACAAACAAAAAAACCCCAATCACATGAACTAAACAATAACAAAAGAAGGCTACATTTTCATTTGAAGCAAACCCAGGTTATACCATGAATACAGTATACTGTTCCAATGACATGGTCAGTGACAGAACCGTGAGAAGCCTTTAAAACATTTATCATAAAGTTTTTGTGTCAAACTGCAGAGTATCATAGTTTTATGTTAGCGACAGATAAATACATGGAAATACAAATGAGCCATTGAGTATTTCTTGGTCAATGTACAAGCCATCACAAGAAATTCAGGGATTTAACAGTATGAAGAATGTAATTCCTACATTTCCCTCCTCTTTAAATTAAAGATTAAAATAATTACAATTCAAACACTAACTCATCAGCTTAGATAGTTCAAAAGGGGTTTTCTCCATTGCCCTTGCAGAGATGATGATATCCTGCTATGTTGCTTTTGAGTCTTTATTTCAAGTCAGTGAAGAAAAACAGAAGGCTGATATTTTACATAAAAAGGTCCACCTCTAAATTAGAATAATTGTAACAATACATGAGCTCATAACAGATTTTCCACCAACATACAAAGACAGCATTTGAAAAAGAGCTCTTTAATTTTATCACTTGGTTTTATTTTATACATATACATCTTTTAGTTCTGACTGCTGCAAGAGAACTAGCTATATACACAACACTGGGTTTTTTTTTTAATCATTCCACGGTCTTCAATGAAAATGCACCATTTTGAGAACATTAACAGTCTGCATTATCAGAAAAAATGAATCCTTAATAATTATTCATACACCAAGTAGCTGTAAACCCAAATCATTTCAGAAGACCTGAATATGTCAAGAACTTTGACAATTATGACTGGAGCCAGGAAACTGTAGCACTGCAGAATTTCTTATGAATTTTTCTAGTTACTTTTTATAAACGCTGTCCTAGATGACAGCTTAATGTGTACCACATGCAATATTTATTCTCCTTCAGTGTCAGACTGTCTAGCCATCCAAGGGAATACAAAGAATGTCACTTATTAGGATAAAAGCACAAGGAAGGTAATCAAGGACATATGTAACATCAGCCAATCATGCCCTATTTCAACATCCTATTCCATTCATAACAGTTCAACAATTATTTGCTTACTGATAACTTGCTTTCAGGCTGTTTGTGTTCCCCATAATGGTGGTTTGCATTTATTTTGCTCTTTAGAATTGGACACTTGCTGTGCCATGCATGTTTGTCAAAACTTTCTATCTTCTGTCAGAAATAGCTTTAGCATATCAAATCATTTCTGTTTGTCAGAAATCACTAAAAGAACAATCTAGTTACCTTCTATGTCAACAGGGTACTAACATAACTAGAAACCAGAAACAAAAGGCTATCAGACACTACACACTGCTGCAAGACAGGCAGCCAAACCCATGTTTCTATTTACTGCACTTTGATCATGTAGCTGTGTCTTTATGAAAACCTAGTACAAAAATTAGACCCTGAATGGAATGGAAATGTACTTCAATAAGATACTGTCTGAGCACAAAGACATTAACCTTGCTTTTAAGCTTGAAAACTAAATTTCTTACTAGTCCTCCATGTCTCTTTACCATATTTCTACTTACTCATTTTACCAAATGCCTTTATGAAATCCTTGTAGACATCTTATCTGCTGACTCTAATCTATATGATGGATCAAGTCATGAAAAAGCATTAGTTCACAAAGACAAGTAGAGACAGGCAGATAGAGGGAGCCAAAGACAAACATTTATCCTCCATAAAGTTATTTTTAAATAATATTAGTAATAATAATTTTTGAAAATCCTGTGGGAAACTGAACACACATGCACATGCATGCACACTTATTTAATCTGAATATCCTGGGACATAAAGATTTTATTAAATAAAAAACAGGTATGCATTTAATGAGCCTCTGAAATAAAACATAAGCTGGAAGTACCACCACATGTTTTAGATCGGCAACATTGTGCAGGTTTTCAATGTATTAGGTGTAAGATTTTATTTTCTTTTTTTTTCTTTAATAAAAGCCATTTGGATTTAAATACATTTTTGCTTCAGGAATGTACTACTGTGCCAATGCATGAGAACAAGAGGAAGACTCAATATACAATGAATCTCATTAAACCCAATGAAATACAAAACCAGCACATGCACTTAAGTCTCTTTCAAATATTTATCTTCTAAACATCTCTTCAGGCTTTAGAAACTAATACCAGAGCATAGTAAATCCCAAACATCCTTTGGATTTACATTCGATTTAACTTCTCTCCAAATTAACAATAATTAAGCGCAAGCTTTGGTAATAAAGGATAATAAGATACCCATACCCAATGTCTCATCTGACAGTTCTTCAATTAAACATACATAATGTACAAACTTTCCTCTCCAATTTAAACATGAACATGCATCTATTCCTGGTTTCAAGACAAGGATACATGGTTCCATCCACTGTAAGACTAATGACTATCAACATCTGAACATTAGTCATCCATATTAGTCATTAGAAGAAACTCTAGCTGTGAAAATAAAATACTATGCCAAAACTTTAGAAGGTAAGATATGTTTCTTGGGCAAAACAAGCCGTTAAATGAAAACATATTTCCATATACCTAATACAAAAGAATGAGCTGTAAATAACCATAAAATTAAAAGGAAAACTATTTTTTTAAAAATGCATCAGATTTTCAAAATAATCATCAATGAACAATGTGTCTGTCAATTGTGAAACAAAGAAGGCACTTAGAAAAAGGAAACTTTAAAAAAGAGTGCAAAAGCCAGAGGAGCCTACATTTCCAATCGTGTAAAAGAATCATCCTTCTCAAACATTATTTTTCCATTTATAACAAATGTTTGATTGCCTGATGTTTCCACATAGCTCCTATTTATAGAAAACAGAACAATGTTACACAACATATTCCCTCAGAGAAGGAGACATTGCAGACCATTCACAAAGAACAATTTCAAGATGAGTGTTTTTTCCAGACCCTATAGGTATCTCAAATACCATGCATGAGAGAAATAATGGTAGGTGATGTAAAATTAGCTTCAACTATGAGAACTTAAAGATATTAATGCAATTCTGTAGGAAGAAATAGCATGAAATGTTTCAAGAAATGAATTCAATAAGCAGAATTTTAGAGGGGTATACAGGTACTTGTTTGCAAATCAAATACTGCAATACTGAGCAACACATGAAAAGAAAGACACTAATTAATTGGGACATTATTTAAGAGGTAGTATTAGAGCAGTACTGATTGCAGTGCCCAATTCAAGAAACCAAAAGCAATACAAGTGTATTCTCTTGCTATTTCTTAACATAAGAAAATAACAAAGGGTTTTTTGCTTTAAAAAATATCTAAAATCAAAGCTCATCTGCCAGTTATCACATCTGTTGATGTGCCTGACGTGAGAGTGAAGGACTATCTTTCCTCTCAAAACCCACCAGTTACAGGCAGCAAGGAGGTGTCAGATCCTCACAAACAGGAGGAGCTACTCCCATCACACCAGGTGAGAACACAGCCACTCCCCTCGAAAGTCATTCGACAGCTTCCTCTCCATCTTCCAGATACTCAATACACCCCCCCACAAAACCAGCTGCTGGTTTTTAAATGCCACGTCAGATACAATAGCAGTGATCCAATAGATAGGGACTCATGCTCATAGTATCTATTTTCTCATCCATTTGAAAGAGAAATTTATTTGCTATAAGGACTATGCACAATTTCTATGTTATCTAGTTGACAAAGACAGGGTAACAATGCTCATCCATTCGGAAAGGCACAGAGCTTAATAAATTAATAATAAGAAGAAACAAGTAACTTAATGTTCAGTAACTTAAAAAACCCCAAATCCTACTGTCTAGCGTAAGACCTGCTCATTAATGGGACATTAACAAGCTCATAAGAGAAACCACAGCATAGCAGATCAGTCTTTATACTTCTTTCTCTGCCAAAATTCCCCTCACATCCAAAAAAGCAGAAAAAGGTAACTTGATAAACTAGTGCATACTAGGAGATAGCATTTTAACTGCAAGGATAGAAGTGTAACTGGACCTTTGTAATTTGCACCACAAAGTATTTTTGTAAATCAACAATAAACAGAAAAATGCAGCAGAACAAAGCTCAGTTTCCAAGAAGATGTAGACATTCATTTGCAATCAAAGAATAATCCTAATCCCTGAGAAATTTAATTGAGGAAACTATTTCACCTTACTTTATTCTCATTCCTTCATCACTATTATAGCCAAAAATCACTGCAGTGAAGGTGGCTGTGCTTCTAACACTCAACAACCCAAAAGAGTATGGAAACAAGGTCTGTTCTACTTCTTCATTACTAACGATGTTTCTCATCAGGATCTTAAAATGTGAAAGAGATTTTGACATGAGTATCTACAGACTTATATGCACAGTCAAACTGCTTTACAATAAGAGTGAAATTCACTACTGAACTATCAACCAGTGGAAGTAGGATTTGAAATCTGCATCTGAGATAATGATACAATAACGAGATGACAGCACCGGTGTTGTGGTCAGTACCCTAGTCTCCTCCAAACATTTCTGAGGACCTGTTGATGAGGTTGTGTTGATGATGCTCAGGACTAACAACCCTGGACTGAAATACACTGCAAATTACAGAATCTGGTCCTCAATATGAAAGCTGGGGTCTTAAGCTGCTTACCTTCCTGCTCTCTTCCATTCTGTAACACAGACAAGTGAGCAAAGCACAGTTTCTCCTTCACTTTTTCCATTTCAGTGTTTAGGATATCACTTTCTTGGAGTATTATGAAAGAGAAATGCCTATTCTCCTAAATATAAGCTAGTCTGAATCTAAAAACATAGGACATATAATGCAAGATGAGACACTCCGAAGCTAAAAGTCTCACTTAAAGAGTACTAAAAAAGGTATCAAGCTATCGAAAATCCCCAAACTCATTTAGTTGTCACTAAAACTAATACAGTAAACCTGTATTACACTATACACTGTCAAAACTATGCTCTAACCTACCATAAATATGAGGGAAGCATTGCTTAGCCAGCTAAGGCTGTGACAGCATTGCTCAGTGAGGGGACACAGCTACATACAAGAAACACTCAAATGACTGAGCACATTTGGATGGCCTTTGAAAAAGAGGACTGACAGAATACAGTGTCTTTGCAGACATCATTCAGGAAATAAATCACTGATAACATTCCAGGAAAAAATTGCAATTATTAGACAATATCGATATTTTTATTGGGTAACTTGATTTTAAAGTAGACAACATTTCCCAAAAAATTTTGTCTACAATTTCATCAGCACCAAGACCTTTAGGGAAATAGTGAAGAAAACTGAGGCATGAAGCACAAGTTTCTCCACAGTGGAAAGTAAGCAGCAGAAAACTGAAGTAAGCTATTTACACAGCATACTGGGAAGAAGGAAGAACAGTTACCCACTGCACAGTAACAAAATTTATACTCAAAAGACATCTCTGCATCTCAGGTTTGCTTCTGAGCGGTTTAAGCATTCTCTGATTTTAAACAAGACTTAAGTTCAAAAAGGATTTTGTACCTCATTATGCACCCAGAGGCAGAAATGTTGCATTGTAATAAACAACAAAATTTACATCATTGTCTTTGTGAACGTCACCACATACCATTATTTTGTGGAGGTCCCTATCTCTGCTGCTCATGTTATTTATACATTGAATGAATCCAAGTTGTGTTATTAACTGATTTGGAGTCTAGCGCAAAATTATTCTCTCCCTTAGTATTTTGTATCTTAAGCAGTACGTGTTTATTAAAGAGACAAATATTTTTATTTCAAGTCCCAATTCCAATGAAGACCAGGGAGAAACAAAGTTTCTGAAGTGTTCAGACAGTACATACTAATAAAGATGCCCTCTCTTACCCTGCACTGGTTTGGATAATTTTTTAAGCAGTTAAGTTTTTTCTTGCTGCAAGTAAGCATCTGCTACTTTAGATTGTGCCTATTAAAGTCCAAGCATTTAAATAAAATATCACACAAATGACTTGATTCCTCGACTGCCATGGCAGATTAAAGGAAGCATCATTAGCAGGTAGCAATTCGTAAGACTACACAAGCCAACTATAAAAGTGGTAGGGCATCCAAACTATAAAAGTGGTAGGGCATCCAAACTCATAGCTGCAGTGGTTCAACATTACAACTGAACCCACAGAATTGTGTATAAACAGATCAGAAACTACGGTGATGACAGCCAAAACAAAAAATTAAAAACACTGAGAAGAGCATCTGCAGAGAGAAGAAAAGTAAGAGAAGATGGGAAGCAATGCTGAACTTTTCAAAGAGAGGTTTGGATGACATGCAGCTGATAAGACAGGCATCATACACACAGCAATGAAGTTGAGAAGTTGTTTGTAGCTGCTTTCACTCAGCACAGCCTTCCTGATAGGAAGTGTTAATACACAGCTCTTTTGTGCTGCCCTGACAGGACAATCAGCTGGGTGCACACGGATGCTCTCAGAGTACGAGAGGCCTGGCGGGTCATGGCTGCTGCGCTGGGCTGATTTTGGTGCTGTGGGATGCAGGGCTGTCATGTGTCACTCAGAGCACCAGACAGACTGTCCTTCATTTCCCTGCTCACCCTGCTCTCTACAGTCTGCAGCCTTTGATGAGTTCTAAGCATAGTGTGATGGTACTTTTACCTGCCCAGGACAGGCCTTCCCAGAATCCAGAAGGTTCCCCTCTACTATGACTACTCCTCTCTTTACCAGTTCAAGACTCAATATACCCTAAGTAAATTACTGAGGTTTTATTTCCTGACTTTGCAACCTACACTTTAGCCATTTAGTAGTGCCATGCTGTAATGAGGTGGACCAGAATTTTTGAAAAAAGCTTCACCATACAACATTACCCGTTTTTAAAACGTACAGAAACGATATATTTGAAAAATTTTACTGTCCTAATACTTAGGAACCATGACATTAGGCACAGAGCAAACTTGCTACCAGAGATAAACCACCACACTGGGGTGAAAGGTGAACACTGGAATGAAGTTAGACTCCGGGAAGGTGCTTTTGTGTCTGGGGCGAGGTTACAATCTTTCCATGCTTAAAGACATGTCCCCAACACCTGCTATTACCCAAACAATATGCATTCACAGTCAAACAGACAGGGGACTCCAGAGGGGCAGGCAAAAGAAAGCAAAGCAAAGCAGGAAGTCTGGTGAAAGAAATCATCCAGACCAAAGGACTGGACTGGAACTAAGCCAGCAAGAATGGGATGAAATCAAAGGAGAGGGAGAGGGAATCTGGCAAAGACCCATGGAGAACATATCAGCTAGGAAAACGGTGGGGCAAAAAGTATGGGATAAACAGAACAACTAAACGAAAAGTCACTGGAATCGGTAAAACAAAAGACTACAAGAAGTCAATTGGCAATGTCAGGACACAGTGATGGAAAGAAAACAGACTGCCATTTGGTTGATGGGTGACTAATTAATTTGTATTCATTAATTCATTTGTATAAGAAACACTAAAGAATAATTATTTATACGCACTATCCCCCACTACACTAGGTAAATGTTCTATGAAAAACATACACAATTCTCTAGTTTCAACAGCCTGAGCTGTAAGACACCCTCTCAGTCAAGCAGTAAAGATGTAGCAGGATGCCTAAATTCTGGATCTGGTGAACTTTAAATATCTGACTTCTCAACTTGTGTGTGCAAAACTTTACTTATACCCAGATAACATATATCGTCTCCTAATGTTCTTTTAAGGCATTTCAGTTGTAAGGTAGGAACAAGAGCTGTAATACATTTTTTAAAATATTATTTTCTGAATTTGTCAGCATAGAAGACAAATCATTATGCAGCTATGTCAAGAAAACATCTCAACACCACCCTGGCATTACAACTCATGATTTTAAAATTTCTACAAATAGCTTCTCAAATACATTTATAAGAATAAAATGTAACTGCCTAAACATCATAGCATCGGAAATACAACCAAGAAGTCCAAGTCTCCATTTATTACCATAAATGGTGATAAATAACTCCATTTATAACTTTGTTTCCTACTAGTTTAAAAATGAAAGACCAAATGAAACAGATTAATTCATACTCAAACCTATTGAGTGTTCCTTTTACTTGACCCTCGATATTTCTTTCTTCATGTCAGATTTCCCTACCCCCTCCTTTTTTTTTTTTTTTAAATATTCAGAACATCTGAAGCAATATGAAAAAAGATGAATAGAAAAGGATTATTCACTCTCATAATACAAGATCTAAGGAGCATCAAATGAAATTATGATGTGGCAGATCCAAAACAAGCATAAGGAAGTACTTCTACATATAGCACATAGTTAAGCTGTGGACATCCCTGCTCCAGGATATTGGGATGCCAAAAAGTATACTTGAGTTCAAAAGGTCAGTGGCTAAATTCATAGAATAGAAATCAGTCAAAAAGTATTAACCACAAGTATATCATATCTGGCTTAGTCAGTTCTACAATAACAGATTGCAAGAAGCTGGATGCATATACTCTGTTTGCTTAAGCTGTTCCTATAATCTTCCCTGAACATCTGTTAGTGGTCTGTCAGAAACATGATACCAGAAAAGATAGACCTTTCATCTGACCTAATTATACCTCTTCTAGCTTAAGAACATTAAAAATGCTATAAAATTTAATTGGCAAAATTTTATTTATTATGATATGTATGTCACTTTTCTAAATACACAGGAGCAAAATACTAATACACAGGAGCAAAATACTAAGTCCCCTATCCTATCAACACTGATCAACATTTTTAACAGAATGCCTACCATAACATTTTGAGAAACAGCCTCTTCAAATAATGTTAACATACATTTGGATATTCAACAAGTCTGAATTATATTAGAGAAAACAATGTTCAAAAATCTGTAATTAAGTCTCAGACAATTTACTTACAATGCTAGAGATACTAGAAAATCTTTAGCAGCATAACTGGCTTTTTGAATTACAGTGTAGGCATAGGATGAAATTCACTTAATTGGACCTGAGAAGTTGAGTCAAAAGATCACTTTATGTGGCATTAACATATACCGTATTCCTGGTGCTTGCTGCAAGTCCAAATACCAAACCAAACACCATGCTAAGCATGGTCCACTACATTCACTCATTATTTAGCTCAATGTATTTCATAACTGGAATCCATCCTATAAGCCACTAGAAGCACCATGTTTAGCAAGACTAAAATGTAAAGCTTTAATTAGATGAAGGGTTGATAAATCTGATATCCTGGATTTATGTGACATCTTGCGACTCAGAACGCAGTTTTAACTGATAAATGTTATTATTGTTATTATTATTGTTGTTATTATTATCATTATTCTGAATATTTTCATGGTAAAACTTGAATACATGTACACTATGGTTAAGGTACTAGATCCAGATAAAAAACCAATTAGGAATTATTAAAAGAAGAGTTTAAATATTCATTTAGAGCACATCAATACGTATTAAGAACGGTTTCAGTGGATTCCCCCATAAACATCAAGATTACTGTCATCTGATCATAACACAAGTGCGACTAACACAGCTGCCATGTCAGCTTCTCTTCAGGGGCTAGGTCTTAATCATAAATCAACTGAATGACTAATTCAACATTGTTAAAACCAGCAAGTAACTGCTTGGAGCCATTCCAGTTTTTACATCTTTCAAAAGGTCAATACACCTACTCAAACACACAATAGTCCTATCTTTCACAGTGTTTTCTTCTTTTCTTGAATTGAAAAATAACACGTTGGCACTTAAATACAAGTGTGTTTTAACTAACAATTAAAATGTTCATTAATTCTGAAAGAGTGACCCAGTAAAACAAAGACAATTTTAGTTTTCCTCTTCATCCAAAATCAAAAAGCCTCTCCTCTCCTTTGCTGCTTTAAACACTTTTATAGTTGCAAAAGTCTGATGAAAACATTTTATGGCTGAGCATTTCCTGCATTAACCTTACCTTTGTTATAGTAGTATTACAAATTAAGCTCAGAAATAAACTTTTTTGAGAAGAACGACTACGACTAAATGTGGCTTGCATTTCAAATATGAATACCTACCCCTCAAAATAATAACAAAAATCACAAAGTGGCATCTAACAGTAAAACATATTCTAATCATTTACATCTGCTTGCACCACACAAATGACAGAAGCCTACCATTAGCATCCTTCATAGAAAACATTTATTCTGCTCTTAAATATAAAAGCTATGTTGCATAAACAGAGGATTTTCAGACACACTTTCAGCTGTGGCAGAGTAGCTGAAGGAAAGGAAATGGCAATCTTTCTGGTTCTAGTAGATGCCTTTCCCTATCACACAATGTTTCCCACTCATAAATACATGACAAATACTTCCTCAATCATTTTTTACGAGCAGGGATGCACAGGGGGTAGTCAATGGCTAGCTTGAGGGAAAATAGGAACAGCAGGAGGCAGAAACTGTACTGAAAATGGCTATGTGGTAAATTCTCTTCTGGAACATCACTCAGATACCCAGGCTTTGATCTTTCAGCTACAATTACACTCACATCCATGAGATCTGGGTACACTTTTTAAAAAACTAAATCATTAATTGTAATAGAAACAGTTAAACTGTTCCATTATATGATTCCTCAACTCAAAACATCTGATTTTTTACAAATTAAAAATTGCAATTTATCCAAAGATTTGCTTTCAATTGGGTTTAACTATGTTATCATCACAACTAGTCTCACAAAAAACATGGGGTGACTGGCGACAGCTAAATCACAGACTGGCGTCACCTAAGTAGTCTGGCTACCATTAGGGTCTGGGAAATGGTATTTACTGTACAATTAGAGCCAGTGAGCTCTACCTGTAATCATCCAAATACAGGTGTGAGGATCCTTTTTTGGACAGGGAAACCGACTCATCCATTTTCACACAAAATTCCCTGTCTGTACTGTTACAGCAAACCTTAAGAAACCACAGCATTTGTACTTTGAAAAAAAGTATCACCTTACAATAACAGAGCAAATATGACTATCCTGATTTTAAATACTTCCTTGGGTAGAACCACTTCTTATATTTAAATTTGCATACCCAAAAAATATTCAGAGGAACAAATTAATTTAAAATGATAAAATTTGGCCAAATATGAAGAGCTTACATTATTATATTGCTTATCAAGTCTATTCTGAAGTCTGTGTTTGGGACTGAGAGGGTTTGCTATTAAAATACGTTAAATTTTGTTCTTCAGTACCAACACAAAATGTCTTGGAGTATCAAAAGGACAGTTTTAGTTGCAGTAATTTCCCAGAATTTATTCTAATGATTTATTGGAGTTAACCATCTGACATTAATTATTGTTTTGGCTTCCAGTCTATGAATGTTTATTTTTCAGTTTAAAGCCTTCTCACTCTTTGATATCATATGGAAATGAGAGTTTTTAATGGAAAATTGAAACCATGTGCATCTAAGTACTTAATGAAGTACAGGGAGAAACAGAAGGTGTACTTTAGGAGAATTCAGATATTCCGCTTTAGATACTTCTGATTTGTTTGGATGAGTTACATGCATATATCTGTTCACAAACATACATTTATACATCTTCTAAGTATCTCACAAGTACAGTGTTTAAAATTCTGAATTGTAAGAAAAGATTTGCTGTTTGGTTGGTTTTTTTTAAACTAAACACACTGCTATAGATTTTCCTTCATCATATACTAACTACCTAATCTGTTCCCTCCTCCACAGAGCAGTATTTATGCCATCTAGGCTTCCAGTGACATGCTAAATGCTGTACTTCCCAACAGCGGATTCCCACCACGTCTACCATGTTAGGGCTGGATCTTCACCCAGTTCACTGAATGTCTGATAGATTGATTTTGTAACCATCATGTACTTGAGTCACAATATTGATGCCAGAAATACCTGACTAAAACCTGAGCTGTTCATGGCATTAAAGCCCATCAAAAGAGGCCTGTACACCACAAGCAACACACAAGTAGTGGCAAGAAAGCCAGGCACCCGACTGCAAACAGAAGAGTAATGTTAAAATATGCAATATTGTTTGAAAGACTTCTGTGCAACTCACATAGCTTTAGTCTTCTGGCATTCAATTAATTCCTTAGGAATGAAAAAGATGTTGTTCAGACAACCACCATTATAGAACATGATAAAGACATATGTTTATTTAAATTGGTAGTTCTAAATCAAATCTATTTTCTTCAGTTAATGGATTAATGTTAAAATGTAAGGAAGGAAAGCATATTCTTTTCTGCAGTTTCAGTTAAGGTTTCACCATATACATTGTACTCAAGCAGAAGTCAATGGGAGCATAACAAGTAACAGAAGTGCAAGATTAGTTCATATTGTTATTTTAATTAATATCCTTGGTGATCTAAATGTGCAAGGAATTACTGACCATGGAAAAATGTGAAACAGAAATAAAAATTTAGACATTTAACCTGTACACACTCACCACTTGTTTTTCTTTCTAATGTAGTCTTTTTCAGAGAGATTAACCAAGTAGATCATCGGTTTTGAAGTAAAAAACAAATGTTTGTTCAAAACATCAATCTGGAAGTGAGAATAGAGGGGAAGAATTTTTAAAACAGTTTATATCAACTTGAATTAATTTTATCATCATTTTCCTCATGGCATGTCTGAGAAGGCTACAGAATTCGAGTGTAATACATAAATCACAGATAAGCAGAGATTTAGCTAATAAATTTAACGTTTAATACACTATATGAATATGAAATAAAAAAAAAAAAGCAACTTTAAAAAGAACCAGTAACAGGTAGCAAAATTAGAAGTCAATTCATGGAATAATATTTATAGCCTACCTCTTTGTCATTCCAATCATGATAGAAGCGGACAGCTTTCTTTTCATCTATTACCCATGTCTTGATTTTGCACATTACGTCCTACGCAAGATCAAAAAAAAAAACCAAAGTCAAAAACTCAGCTGGATATCAAGACTACTCTCTTCCATAAACAAGGCATGTATACATTAAGATTCAAAACATACACACAAACTAAAAATTAGATAATACCTTTTAGAAACAAATTTTTACTCTCCCAGAAAAACAGAAATTGCTGCTTTAAAAGTCACTAAAGAGCAATATGGATTATTAAAGGCATCCAAATCCCACAATTAGAAAGTTAAATACACAATACTCAAGTATCATCTCTTGTCACCACGAACATCAGCAGAGCTCATAAAATATATGTAAAAATCAGTACATTTTAGATTGCTTTTCAAACTCAGTAAGACGCAACATTTCAGCATCCAGCGGGAGAGACCACGTACAATATAAACATGCCATTAAGAAAAGGGAATGGGTGGGACAAAACACAGCAAATACCTTTTTTTTTTTTTTTTAAATTGTGAGCAAAAGAAATGGAGCCTATTATTGATGATCCACCCTCAAGAAATTAATTCAAATGGCCAAAGCCCTTTTTATTCTGCATTAATTTTTCGCCAACACCTTCTCCCTCCCCACCCCCAAATGAAACCTGCCAAAGCCTCCATTACACAATGGCAAGAGCCTTGCACTGGTGACCTCCAACCAGCTGCATTCACTTTCAGAACATCTCTCTCGGCAGGAAATCTAAAGGCCTTTTAGTTAGCAAGCTAGTGTGCATTCAGAAGGAGTAACTGCAGGAAGAGCCCAATGTGCTTTGTTTCTCTGGCCTTTCTTCACAGAAAGATTAATCATCTGTGAAATGGAAACGGCAAACAGCAAGTGACACAAACTGAACCCTTCAAGCCTTTCCTCATCAGTTTTGTGGTCGTGAATCCGAAAGCTGCGTGTGGCACGGTTCTCCTTACAGGCAGGTGTTAATAAAAGGCTCTTGGGTCTGAAAGGTCAAACTCTGCTCTTCTAGGAGTAGTACATTTTAGAGTCGCCTATTTTTTGTCGTAGATAATTTATGATCATGCTTTAAATAATGCATTTTTTAATGTTGTAATTGATGCAACTGAGCATTACGATCTTTAAAATACAAGGAAACATTCCCTGAACTGTTGAGCACACAACATTTTTTGCACTTAATGCTATGCAGTTGAAGTACATTTATAAACAACCACAAATAACATCAGTATTTACTACCGTCTTTTCTAGTCTTGCAGTAGCTTTAGTGGAGGAAAAAAAAAAAGAAAAAGCTCTTCTAAATCTTCAGATCCTGATTTGAAACCCTCCAGGAACAGGACTCCCCACAGGTTTTAACAAGGAAGGGGCAAGCTAAAACTTTTAATGAAATCTAACATGTTCTGCCTAAGAATAATCACTTTTACTCTCCTATAACTGAATTTCACTCATAAATGTTTAAAAGTGGCTAATATAACACCATTTCCTACAAGGAGAAGATCAAAGTGCTATATTACAAATGCATTATGATTAAAAAAGCACTGTGCAGCTTTGCTATTAACTGTTCTTTAAACCCTAAAAGGCTTCCCATAGATCTCACTTGGCACTGCATATACAACCTTTGACAAGTAATGTAGACCATTTTTATTCATTGCCTAAAATTGTAGGCAATTATGTGCGTCACACTGGCCACCTGCAAATTCTGAATGCCTGCTCTAGTTGTCAGAGCAAAAAACTAATGTCGGAGGGGATTAATCTAGGGGGAGAGAGTCCTCTTTAATGGCTCCAGCAGGTGAAATGGCCCAGCTGGTTACTATGATGAGCGGCCAGAACAGCTTATGTAGAGACATGCAACAAGATTACACATAAAGAAGAAAACAGTGGTACCATCTTATCTTTAACCCTATGTGCTTTTTATTTTTTAATTAATCAGTATAAACAAGATAAGGGAAGCAATTCTGCCAGTAAGGACTTTTCACTCAAGATCTTTATCCTCAGCTTCTCTTTAAATACATATATATATATATAAATCAACACAACCACCAAGATTCCAGTTCAGCAGTGAAGGAATTCTGGTTACACACTATTTTAGGTTTTAAACTAGTTCTGTAGGCACCTACCACATGGCTTTCAGCATTACAGTTTCTCCCACAACAGCAACGCATTGTTACGTATAAATTGGAGTCAATAAAAATTTGACAGAAAAAACCCACTATAGCACAAGTCACCACAGCCAAACTTTTAGGCTTAAGCAGAAATTAAATGTTTTGTAATCACACCGTAAGGGGAGCTACATAACACAGAACCCCCAGAAAATTTCAAGCATCAACACAGCAAATAAAGTTTGGCCTTTCTAAACCCTATCTAAGCACAGATCTGCCAATCAAAACCTCTCTTCCACATTCATTTGCTACTTACAGTGACACACAGATCTAAATCCATTTTGGCACTGACCTAATTTTAAAAAGTTCTTGTTTACATACCTGACCTGATGCTGTTTGCAACTGTTGTTCTACAGGAGTGATTACATGGACAATTTCCACAGGTAAGGCTGACCTACAGCTGAATATGCTGGGGAGAACTGACAACCGTATACTTGCAATTTTATTTTGGTTTTATAGGGAAGTTGGAAAAGTATTGGAAAACTTTCTTTAGATAAAAGGATGGAAACTTGTAAGCAAATACAGCATTTTTGTATGAAGCTGATGAAGCAGTGAGACACAAAGAAGTTCTCTGATGGATCATCTGGGCAGCAGTCACACCGTGCAGAATGTAAGGTAGACAGTCCAGAAATTTAAAAATGGGTGAGCTGAACTTAGATTCCCCTGCATCAGTGGTGGTGTTCCACTGAAATGAGACTTAATGTAACTCCTTAACAAGAAATTGTCACACAAATGACAATATGAAGAAAGGCAAGTGTTTCCAAATATTTCTTATTAACTCAGCTGCCCCAACACTCTAAAGAAACACGCAAATAGTGCATTTTTAGGTTATTTCTCATCTAGCACATTTTTAATTATTTGCTTCTATTTAGGACTGGTGAAAAAGTATAACCTGATCTTTTTATCTTTATCACTGTAACAGTCATTTAAACACATTTAACCACTACTCAAGTAAACTTCAAAATGCTTAATAACAGAATACAGAGCAATGATCCACTTTGTTTCATTAGATCTGGCCTTCCCAATTGCACACTTTGAGGTCAATCTATCCCCAGCAGAGTGATCCACTTCACCTTCTTTGATGAGAGGGGTACTCTTGCTTTTCAGTTAGCAACGTTATAACAGGAACCATTCAGAGAGCCACCAAAAATCCCTCCAAATTCCAATTTGCTTACAGTTGTCAAGGCATATGAAATACAGCAAACTTCATGAATATCAAATATCACCGTTTTAAAAATCAGTTAATTTCTGACTATATTCATTTAGCACATATGAATACAGTGATTTTAATTTATGTCCTGCTCTCATTTTCCAAAGACCACAAGTAGTCAACCCACAAATGCTAAGCAGGACATTAACAGTAAGTCCAGCAGTATAAAATAATGAAATACATGTAAATTGCATATAGCAGATTTACCAAGACTTACTCATGAGACACTACTGTGTAGAAAAATGTGCATACATTAATAGACTTTCTGGATGAATGATAGTAATAATGTGTGCCAGTGCCAAATTCTTCTTACAGCATGAGGGACTAAACTGAAGCATGGAAAACTCACTTGCCTACTTGGCATCAGAGAATTGTGATTTTTTTGTTGTAAATTAGCAGGCCATGTAATTAACTTCCGCAAATTTAATAAAGAAATAAGCAGTTGTGAGGATTATCACTTCACACTTCAAAGTGCAAGCGAATTCACTGTGATCTTGCAGGCAGTGCAGAAGTCTCCACTACTACAGAGTAACTGTGAGTACAGTACGGTTTTTTCCCCCACCAAGGGAAGTATGGAGTGTTTTCAGCACCTTATTCATTCCCTTCAAAAGTTCCAAGATGTAAAAACTTACCATCTCCCTGCAAAAAGTATTTAACTGCGTTTGAAGTTTTATTTAAATGTTTCAATTGTCTAAAATTCTATCATTTACACTGCTCTGCTGCTTGGAAAAGCCACAAGGAGTACCTAAAACATTATCTGTCGCTCTTAGTTAGCTCCTGTCATTTCATACTGAAGTCCAACACCATTGCATATCAATAATGAAGGTGGTAGTGTATAAATAACATATTCTGACTTCCCTAAGGAATCTGACTCAGTGGCAGAAGGAATTTCTTTATAAATCACTGCATACACCAAATGGAGCCAACACCACCTAACCAGCAGGTCTCAGAATACAACTGTAAATAAAAACCCCAATGTGCATGTTTCTGGTGGCACTCCAAACAAACTCTGCATTTCACTGGTTACTACCTTTCAACACCCAAAAAAGACCATATTAATGCATACATTCTGAGAATAGCAAACTGCTAAGAACAGGAGCCTATGTAAGGACCAGAACTGCCACATAGCTTTAGTGAAAGCAAACAATGCTTTGCAATACAAAACACTGAAGTTCATACACTGCTGGGCAGGGGACAAAGGGAAGGTGGATACAGTATTTACCAGCAGAGGACTTCCCTCTTGCGAGAGTGACTGAGAAGCCTGGAGGGTCACAAGCAAATGAACTGTACTGTAACCAGAAGACTAATGCAATCTTGAAGCATATAAATAGCCTAATGTCCAACAGGAGTAATTCTACACTTATCTCTGCTGAAATAATGAAAAACTGGAGAAAAATCAGAGGTTTTGAGAAAGTGCTTATGCATGAAGACTTGGTGTTCTTAAAATCTATGCTTTTATTTTTATTGCAATTTATATAACAAAAACCTCACATATACAGGGTTTTCCACACTAGCACAGGGAAATCAAATGACTGCTGAAGCTTGACAAATACAGACTAAAGCTGTGTTTTATTTCTAAACAGTACAGATAATTAATTACTGGCATAGCTTATACAAGCTAAAAGTAATTTATCTCTAGCCAGAAAATATTTCAATAAAGGTTAATATTTCCCCTAAGAGATACATTCCATTTTAACCACAGCTGTAAGAATTAAGTTGGGATATGTAAGAGACCAAACTGGTTAATTATTTTTCCAACTGGCCTTCAAAATTTCTGTGATGGTTTTTCAGACAGATAGAGAACAATGTTATTTGAGGTACTCAGCTAGTTTAACTGTGCTGCACCAAGAGCAAATTACTGAGTACACACAATTTTCCTTGTTAACATGAGGTGTATGGAGTGCACTGAGCCCACAATCCTTCCATTCACTGCTTTCCTTGGAAATCTTTTCACTTCTATTGAGCATAGCCTCAGCTGTCTGCTTTTCCTGGAGGTTTTCTCACGATTAAAAAATTGAGGCTGAAGTGACACTGTAAGAATTTATGCTAAAAACACTGTTTAAAAACAATCGTATTTTAAAGGACAATTAAGACAAATTTTGCAGTTTAAAGAAAAGGCTAGATCACGTTTTTTCATTGTGGTAAGTGCTTAAATAAGCTGTAGCAGCTGGGTGCAGGAAAAAGAACAAGCCAGGTACTGCAACAACTGGAGTGACAATGGGCTCCTCTGTGGTACAAAACAATGTCTAATCTCTTACAATTCCCTTGCTCACTGACTTTAATAAAAATACAATGGGACAAGTAATGGATTTAGGACAAGTGTATTATCCTTTCTTCTATTTAATACCTTCTCACAGAGCCAGTACAAGCTGTACATGATATAAGATTTACTTAGAATTAGATACCAATAATGTTTATGAACCACAACAAGCACTTTCACCCAAAATATCCTACAGATATTCCAGGCAATGTAATTCATATTAATAATCCCCAAATTCTTCTGTGTGGGTCATCCTTGTGGCCTCTACAGCATTATACATTAAACAACTCAGTCACTTGTCGCTTCTCAAAGAAAAAAGCCATAAAGAATACAGAAAGCCGTCTAAAGCAGTCTATATACAAGTGATTATTTCCAGTAGTTCAGAAATTCAGAACAGGGAAACTGCACTGAAAAGTAAAATGAAACTTATTTCACAGAGTTTTACTAAACTTTTCTTATTGCATTAGCCTATACACAATAATTTCCAAATAAATCCATGTGTGAACGCATTTGTTGTGGATGTGAATTAAGCCAAATGAAAAAGGTGTCTTTTTCAGAATACAACTATTTGTATATAGTATTATTTTGGCATATGCACATACAGTTTAAAATGGCTTGGATCTAGACATACCCAGAGAGACATGATTAACAAAATTAATTACTTCAAGCCATTTGTCAAATCTACACAGGAAAGATCAGCCTTGACAGAAAGTATTTAAGCACTGACTTCTCTTTGTCTACTGATAATACCAAAAAAATCCAAATGTGTGTTTTCACATTATGTACTTTTAAGTCAGGCTTTACTACCAATCAATTCACAAACATCTGCCATGCTACGTTCAAAATGTTCTCCAGAATGAACTTTAATTTCCTCTAAATACCACATTAAGCACGGTAAATGGTCCACTCAAGATTTTAGGCATAATTATATGCATTAAGAATATAAATATTTTCTCGATTCCCTATGATTTAAGTTACCAATTGTAAAAGCCGTCAGCAGAGAGTATGTCAATAGTGTATGTGTACACTTCTCCTTTCTTTCCATCTCTTGTGGAACGAACTGGCCTCTCAAACTCTCCTCGCATAAGGAGACCAAAGAAACTGGCAAAAAAAAATTTATACAATTCATCACTGTATTTATCTTCAACTTGGAATGAAAGAAAGGTGAACATTCCCAACTGACATCATCAGTTAGAGGAAATAAGAGTTCATCCATCCGTGAGAACTCTGGCAAGCGCTTGCAGCAAGAGGTCAGCGAATTCTGCTTAGCCCCATCTCATTCATCAGAATATTGCAGGAAGGAAAGATTTTCATCTAGTATATATTGGTAATAAGAAGAAACAGAATCTACCAGCTCTTTGCTGTATGTGAAGTATCTCGCATACCATATCGGTGATTTTAACAACAAATGATGAACAAAAGAACATCTTTCAAACAGTTCCTATATTCTCAGGACAGGACCAAGACATTAAATGTAATGGGAGAAGAATGGAAGGGATTAAAGCTATATCATTAGGAAGTTTTTGCTTTACCCTTCATAGTACATATATGCTGACAAATACAATGACCATAGGCAGAGTGTAAGTATTCTAACAAAACAAAGCTTGATGTCTTTTTTTGAAGTTGAATATGTACTAGATGGTTCTGGTACCATTACACCAAAAAGGAGTCTCTAACTGCTCTTTTCATAACTGCAACTGCTTTTCCTCTTACAAAACGTGCTTGATTTGATAAACTAATCTTATTTTTAAGAGGACAGACTTTACAATGGAATTCATGCATCTTGCAGGACTTGTAAAAGCATCCCATTCAACTGAACACTGGAAGTTCAAATGCAGTGAACGCTGATCCTGACCTACCATAGAAGCCACCTTTCTAACGAAAATCGGAAGTTCAAACACTGTGCACATTGATTCTGACCTAAAGATTTTGTCTTCCTATCACTAACATCAATAATCTACATCAACTCAACTATAAACAATACCCTTGTGGTCAGATTTATCTATCTCAATACTGTTACCTTAACAATTCCTGCATGCTGGAATTCAAGATTTTGGGCACCAACAAAGGGCTGAAGGAATAACCATCTGTTGCAGAGCTATCAATTTCTAAGGACTAGAACTGAATCAGGCTGAAATGGTATTGGAAGAGAATCCTACAATAATGTTCACTTAACTGTATTAGATTGTATTAATTTGAAGACTTCTGTCTCCAAGACTGAAAAATCCCATTAATTAAAAAATATTTTTTAAAATTAATTTTATAATTTGTACATTCTGATCTATAAAGTCATACATATTTGAATTTTATTTTGAAATCACCGGTTATCCAAAATGACAGATGAATAACAAGCTAATAATAAAGCTTAACTCAATATCTCATCTCTGCATATATCAGCACCAGACAGATTTAAAATATAAAATCAGAAGTATTCAGATTTCTTTTTGAAATTATATTCGCTCTGTTTTAATACATGCAAATAACAGGAGTATTTTTATTCTATAATATGTCTTTAGAAGGCTATAGCCAAAATAAAGGTATACCAAGTCTGAAAGACTAGTACCCTTAGTAATAACAGTTATATCTGAGAAGGCAGAGGGAATACTTGCAAAACAGACAATACACGTGTAAAGGAAGCTATTCCAAGCTTATGTCAACATTACATGTTGGTGATCTTGGACACTATTGTGCCATTGATTTTTAAGTAGAACTTGAAAATTATTTCATTGATAGCTCCCTAACAACAGTCAGCTATTTTATTTCTGCTGACAGGGGATTGAGAAATCAATTCTCTGAGAGACGGGACAAACAGTTAACACTATTCAACTGCCAAGCCAGGTCACTGCACAAAGGTGAATTTACCACCTGTAGGCAATGTGGGCTTAGACAGAGGAAAAATGATAATTAACAAGTTAGAACACCATGCCAGAAGGCAGGCAATCAAGTACAAATCTCAGATTTAAGTACTGTTGACTGATACACACTGTCAATTTTCTATTTTTCTCCTCCTAAACCTTTTGGAGATTTCGGACTATCAAGTTACAATTGTGGTGGCTTACTGATAAAGCAAATCCTCTAAAGGAGACAATTCGTATTTATGAAACAAGAGAAATGAGTTCTATAACTCTCAACCAGTTGAAATTCTTAAGGTCATTCTGAAGTGTCGTCACCTTGAATTGTTCCCAAAAGAATGGGGGAAAGAAAACAATAAAAAAAGAGAGAAACCAAAATTTTAACGTTATGCTTAAAAACAAAACCAAAACAATCTACGAATACCAAGTTTTTCCCTTTGTAACCTCCTAGTTTTCCTGAAAGGAAAAATAATGACTGGCAACATTCAGTGTAAAGACAAGAGCTGTTTGTTCCACATCTCTGCTACAGAATAAGAATATTGCTAAAAACAGAGTATTAGCAATGGCTGTGTATTATACTGGCAAATAATTTAAAAAGGCAAATCCTGAGAAGTTCTCTCCCAGTCCTGTCCCATTCTCCCTTTTTCTGAAGACAACCTGTTTGGTAAAAAGTATTAATTTCAGGTCATACTGTCTCTTAATGGTTTTTTTTGCCCTGGAAAGAGCAAGCCTTGAACAGTAGCTGCAAGCTGCACAGAAACATTACTAACTGTGCTGGACAGGGAACTCTCTCTGTGACAGACAAGCTAAATGCAGAATGCAATGGATTTGGGAAGTGCAGACTGACCAAACAGCCAAAATACACTCCTAACATTTGACTACCACTTTAGGAAGGAGGCATAATCTTTAACTGCTTTTTTCACCCATCCCACATGGTTTCCCTCCTAGACCTGCAAGTCATTTATTGCACAGTCAATCCCACTACACTGTACTGTAGTACATTATATAGAATGCAACCATAGGCCTTCTCTGCAACACAAAACATGGAAGGGAAAGAGGAAAGGGAAAGTGCACAGGAGTGCCTCACAACCCACTGATGAACATTTCCAGCCCAGTAGTGGCTGGAAATGTCCAAGAGCTGCTGCTATAGTCTTACAGCTACACAAACCTATTTGTAGAAGTTGCATAACTGGACCTAAGGATTGATTTACCAGAAGAAATGAGCTTTCACAGGCCTTCACCATTAAAAAAAGGGCATTTTATGAAGTCTAGTGTATACCTTAGAATTCAAGCATACAAGTCACAGGGGAAGACAAGCAAGAAGGTCCAAGATCAGCAAGACTCACAGGCATTATGCCCCACAACACTTCCTTGAAGAGATTCCCTAGTGACTACAGTTCCTGTGTGCAGCCTTTGTCTCAAGGGAAGCATTAATTTGTGCCTCCCCACTCTGTTCAGCCACCCCTTCCCACCAAACAAAGGAATTTCATGCCTTTGAAACCTCTATTGTTGTTGACAAACTCAGCTGAGACTGGTCATGTGCAACAGCTATTATTGGGAAGAGAACTGGCAGAGCAACATGACTTCAAGAACCCGATGTTTTCTGTACATGTGTTCATAAAAACAGGATTAAAAAAACACAACAAATGGCAGGAAGTGTAAGTTACAAATACAAGGCGACAAAGTCATTTTGACAGGTGAACTACAAATGAAGTAATAGTAAGGAGACTGAAGAAAGAGGCAAAGAAATAGATGAGAAACTAAAGCTGGGTAAGGACAGACTAATAATAAAGATTTGAAATTTTTCTTTAATTAATCTAAATTGCATTTCTAGATTTCAGGTTTTTACTTACCGTCTCCCTTAATACGAGAATAATCTGACATTTTCTGTTTTCAAACATGTACCAACTTCCTGTAGTTAAAAAATTAGTAATTCTTGTCATACAATCATAACTGTACCTACCACCCATTAAGTTACATGATCACTATTAAAAATTCTATTTAAAACACACTTCGGTTATGATTCTTTGTAATCACAAAAGCGCCAACTTCTCCCTTAGCGCAGGAAGAACATAGATTGTGATATAAAATCCTCAAAGCATCCAGAGAGGTACACTGAAAAACTAGACAGGAATGTTCCATCACAAGGAGCTGAGCAAAGCTGTTTCCAAAGACAGCCACACAACAAAGTAAGTGAGAAGAGCTCGAGGCTGGGGCATAACAGCATCACAGCACTCCTCATTTTCATCAAGTCATACCAATGTAAAATTTAGCCTTAGGATGAACTTTGAACTCGCTGTGGACAGGATTTTTGCTTGCCCCTTTCTTTAAGATTAATTAAAAGGTGAAATACTGCGTGGATGCTATTTGAAACTGTAGGCATAAACTCCACTATTCCTCTAAGCACGTGAAACCTTTTGTATAAGATAAAAATCACTGCCCACGTGTACCCAGGGCTGGGTTCACATGACAGATAAGACCTTAAATGAAGCATACCTGGTTCTCTCTCTCTCTGAGCTTACATGAAAGCCTTTAAATCATCCAACAATAGCTATTTTTTCTGGCCTAGACCAATCAAGGAATAAAATACTTTTCACGCCAGATGCAGACTAGTTCTTCACCAACAGAAGCTACCAAAGAAGTGCTTTTTAACACTGCATCATGGAGCTGAACATTTTGGAGGGGGATGTTCACTTGCAGTTCCTATTCATTTCCAAACACTAGGTAGGGCCAACAAATTTCACTGCACTTCAATACTGACAAATTAACCTACCACCACCAATATAACAATGTTTTTCTTACGACTTGCTATCAAAAAAATCCATCTGAGAAAACAGTATTTTTTCATACTTACTTGCTAGACATAAACAAGCTATTTCCACACTGATACACTGCTGTAATAATTAGAGAATGCATTTTATGTACCACCTGAAATATTTATAGAATATTAACGACAAAGAAAAATGAATAACTTGACTACTGGCAAAGTGTAGGGGACTCAAAAGACAAGTGGCAGTAAAATAAAAATTTGCAAAAAACATATTTTGAAGTTGATAATTATTATACATCACTAATTTACAAAGAAACACCACTCCTACCCTGTGATAATTGAGCTCGTTTAAGCAGCTTTCCACAACAATATTCTAAAATTAATTTCAACTAGCAGTCTTTATTTAACATGCGCTAAAAGACACAAAGTGCAATAACTCCAAAAAAACACCTTCACTTGCTGGCTACAGGAATACTAATTTCAAGATCACAGTAGAACTTAACAGCAGGAATAAGTCAGAAGTGACTGCTGAACTTTGAATTACAACTAGACATTGATGTAAGTTTGACAAAGGACTGGCAATTCTCATACAAAGCTGTGTCAGTAAGAAAATAACAGTTAAATTTCAAAAGTTACAATTAGCTACATCTATGAAATCTTACGCTGACAGCATAGCAAGTCATTCTAGTATTTTTTCAACTCATAATAATAATTACTTTAAAATACATATAAAAACAGTAGTAGTGTTTTGTATTACACACGTGGGATCAATAAGAAAATCCAACAACACAAGTATTTCAACTCAACGCCGACAGTACTTACTGATTTACTTTTATAGGTCATGTACTTACATATTCAGGTTTTAATTTCTTGTCTCCTCCTCTTACAGCTACTTTTTCAAGCTTATCTATGCTCTGCATGATCAGCTCCTCATCCTTAAGTCTAAGTTCTTCATGTATTATTTCAATGTCACGAACAGGATCTACACTTCCTTCAACATGAGTGATATCATCATCTTCAAATGCTCCTAAAACAAAAGAACACTTAAATTACCTATTAAGCTAAAAAGACAAGAAATATATATTTAGAACATACTATAATGAGTCAAAAAAGTTTGAAATTGAAAAGTCACATGGTCGTACTGCCCACGTACAAGTGTCACGTGCAATGTTTTTTATTGTACTTGTTTAGTATGTTAATTTACATATCAACTCCAGAATCCAAAGCTCGCTTTCTGTAGATACAAAGCATAGCACTTTGCCATTTCAGGACACGACTTAAAGCATTTAAGAGTTTCTCCTACAAAGGAATAGGCTAGAGCAGTTTCCTGAAAATAGCTGGTGTGTTTAACAATATCTAACGTAGAAGTAGTAAACATAGTAGTTAAACTGAACATCGCAGAACATTTTAATATACACAGTAATGATTACAAGAATCGTGGAAAGAAAACCTTACAAATCACCTTGGCAGACCTCATTGGCTGACCAATTTTACGCATTAAGAAATGAAGAAGTTCTAGACAAAGAATTCTGAAGTTCTGAACGACTCTTAGTGTTTCCAAGGGAAACAGGGCTTAGAAAAAAAGGCCTGAAATCATCTGGCAGACCTCATCCCTGTTTCAATCTACTTTATCACTGTGGTTCTGACGGTGATTAGATAATGAACCACTCAGACACACAATTTACACAGCAGCTAATTTCATCGGCCTGATTTGAGGGTATGGTTTTTAGGGGGCCATCAAAGAAGCAGATGAAGGTGCATTTGTCATATATGAGTGACAACCATTCACAGTATCTGAACAAAATGGTGCTGGCCCTTATTAGAAACACATGCTATTATCACATATTTAAAGTGCAGTTGAAGCCATAATTTCAAATTGCCAACTGGCAACATAAGGTTAAAACAACCAGATATTACTGACGCATGTGTACTGACTTCATGCCCTTCTGATGACAATCTGGCAACATAATTCAGCTAGGATTGAAATTATCAGATAAGCAGCATCGCTTAAAAAAAATCCTGCTCCCCCTAAAAAATCGATACATGTTTTAAAAATAAAAATATTAACAGTTAAAAAGAGTTTATTACTTCTTCCTGGATCAATTTCCACAGTATTTGCATGCCTAGCCTGTAATACTAAAGATATGCGTGAGAAATCAACCATGAAAACAATGTTATTTGAACATTACCAAAATTAAAATCAACTGATTTCTTATACAGGAAAAAAATCCACGACATTTCTTGTACTGAAAAAATAGGAAACAGGGTAAACAACAAACCATTATTTAACTGATATACAGAAGGTTGTGGGGGTTCTTTGTCATCATGCAGATCTTAAATTTCGTCTTTAACTTACTGAAAATCCTGGTTTTAGCAACAAAACTCTTACATCAATGCACATGGAACATAGGTTTTAAATGTTGTTCATAGTTAAATATCAAAATCATTTTTACATAAACTTACGAACAGGCTTTCAAACAGTGGTTACCAGAAGTTCCCTCCTCTCTCATTAACTGTTTCTGTCCAAAGATGATCAGTGAGCTCCCTTGGTACAAGCAAAACTACCTCAGCAATAGATCCAACTCTGATGCTGGCCATGACGGGAGAACAGGCTGCTAGAGCAGAGCGTGGAAAGTCAAATGGAAACACCCCACACTAATCTATACCAATGCCAGGCAATCAAGGAAGAGATAGCACAGCCCTTGTCTTCTATAAATCCTTACTTGCACACCTGACTGAATGAGATACAGGCTGTTCAGATGAGCAAATACTAGAAAACTGTTTAACAGCTCTGTTCTAATTTACAAGGAAAATATTGAATACAAAGGGTAGAAGTAGGAAGATGTCACCACACAGATCAACAAAAAGCCTACTTGCCTCAGCCTTCTCAACAGATATGTAGTATTTATGCAGCTAAAAGTTTATCCTTCTTCCTTGTATCAAGAAAAAAGACCACCATTACCATGTAAAGAATATATTCTCACAACCTTCTGCATTTGGTGGCCATGGGTTTAAAAAACAACAAAAATCCCCACACTGTTAAGTCAGGAGAAAAGCTGCATGACTATAAAAATCTTGCATTTAGAACACAAAAATAAAAAGTAAAGTAAACAGCTGGTTCTGCTCTTAAGGAAGAATGAAGCTTTTCTGAAAAAGCACGTGTAAGGTGAATTAGTAACAACAAAAAACGAGCTTATATATTAGTCATACTTTTCTATTTTCTTCAACAACAGCAAAATACTTCTCCAGCAATTATCTTCATTTCTTCACATCTTCCCATTCCTTTTCACAAAATCGTTCTTTATTCATCCAAACCCAATTAATTATGTTATTTCCACCCCTATAAAATTGACTCAATACACTTCACCTTCGCTCTCTCCTCAGTCCACTAAAGACTTTAACCCATGGACTCTTCAATGTTCTGCCAGAGTTTTCTTCAAGTCTCCTCCTTCTGTCATGCCTGTGTCAGCAGCCATCCTGCAGCTCCTTCAGGCAACACGATGACAAGAGACCTGTGTCTGGCAACAGGCAGTTGCTTGCTTGGGTAAAAAGCCCTTCTTACTGAGCTGATGGTTTCCCACTAGAGGCAACAATTTTAGCCTTCTCTCTTCCTCACTGGGTTGCTTGACTCTTCTCATGGAATGAATGGACACTAGTTGTATATTTCATTAAAGCCATGGATTTTGAGTTTAAATTTCCAATTCTACATTTAGAGGAATTCCCATTTAGACAGACACAGTCCATAAGAAAGTGGTAGCATTATACACAGAAGACCAAACTGGCAATAATGTCCACATCTTGGTACAAATGAGAGATTCTTCAAGGCAACAGGCACTGAGCTTTATTTGTGAATCTCTTGTTCAGAGTTTTTCAATGTCAACTTCAGCCATCAACCTAAACCAGACCATCCTTTGACCAACAGCCTGGCTAGAGACAAAACAGGGGGATACTTCAAGAAGAAGAGAAAAGGCAGAGTGAAAGTACTATGATGAAAGAACCTTAGTTATAACTTTGTCTCAATATCCATGTGGGATGTATCAATTTATTATGCCAGCCTCCAGCCTGCTTTGTAGTGATGGTCTGGTGCAAATCACACTGAGCACTGTAGGGAATTCAGTTCTGGTCTGCAGAGCTGTATGCAGACATAGAAAGTCAGAACTGGTGGTAACCTTAGCAATTAGGCTTTGGGCAAGAGATGAGATCTCTTGGAAAAAGTACAGCTGTGAGAAATTAGCAGTTAAACTACTAGAAAAATGTTTTACCCAGTACCTGATTTAAAAAACTGCCTGTATCAAAATGCAAAGTAGTAGGAAAAAATGGTAGTCGTAGGAAAAACTAAGTTTATAAATAAGACATACAAGAAAACATGCATATTATTTACAACTTTCAATTATGAAAACAAGAACTATAACCTTATTCTACAAATCGTACCTGAAATAGATTGTTAACAGTATATTGCTATTTATTACTTTGTCTTTCTGCCCTTGTGTGAAATCCCTCTGTCAAGCAAGGCCTTTATCTCTCTTTTGTTAGGGAAGATGATATGATAGCCCCACCTTCCCTGCAGCATACACAGCAGCAAAACAGAAAATGCAAAGGCTTTATTTTAAAGTACAACAAATGGGGTACTAAGAATCCCATCACTGTCCAATTAAAGACAGTGCAATAGCTGTACAATGAACAAGATGCACGAGGTGGACACAGGCTATGAACGCTCAGTAGCACCAGCCTAAGCAGTTGATATCGTGCACTATGTAGAAAAGAAGTCTGATGGAACTAAAAACTGCTGAATTGGAAGAAGCAGGGAAAATGGGAGGTGGGTCTTGAGATGATAGCAAACAAATGAGAATTTTGTTTTTCTGAAGGAACAGGTAAGACTGTCTTGTGTATCAGGCAAAAAACCCCAATACCAGCTAGTTTACAGACATTGAAAAAGAAAAATGAGAAATAAACACTGACCAAGAAATCCTCAGGTTGGTCTGTCTGATACTGCTCTCTCATTACAACAGAATCCATGAGAAAAATAATGGGGAGAAGGAGAAACAGACATTTGGTAGTCTTGTTTTGATCTCAAGCTGATTATAGCTTGAGAGAGAGCTTGGTAGAAAAATGAGGCAGCAAAGGTTCCCCAAAATCATACTAACAGGGCATCCAGGTGAGGAAGCAAAGGACCAGAATGGGATAGTTGTAAAATAACAGAGACAGCAAACAAATTTGGTGAACCTCAAACACACCATGTCTGTCTTCTTATTGACATAATGAGGCCTCAACTTCTATAAACAGGAGGGACATTTACAAGGTTAGCAATTTCCTCTGTAGGACACTCACACCTGCCAGGCTACTGGATGCTAGACCACAGAGTTCAACTGCCAAAGTTTTCATTAAGAAATCAATTTTTTCAAAGTTGTGCTAAAAAATTTGTCTTTAAAAAAACCTGTTGTGATATTTTGGAATTTCAACAAACAACAAACTGATCTAACTACTTTATTTATTTTAAAAGAATACTAATTTGAAAGTATATTTACAATTAACATCTCCGAAACTAGCCACACCACTGTGTTCTCAAGACAGTATGAACTATGGACAATGACCTTCTCCACTGTACCTCTCATGTCTTCATCAATGCATTTGCTTTTAAAACAGAAGGATTCGGCATTGCTCAAACATTACCCCAAACCACACTACCTTCCTTTTGACTGCTTCCTTGAGTTATACTGTCTGTGCTCCAAAACTGCCCTCTTTCTACTACAGCAAACTATGACATACTATTGTAAGAGGAAAAAGGAATTAATCTGCCCTGTGGACAAAAAAAAAAGCGTACCTAGAATAGACTTACTCAAGAACCTCCCCAGGGAGGCACCTGTTTGTCAACAGCTAAGCTAATCATACAGCAGTACAGGAAGGTCAACTGGGAAACCCTAATCAGTAATTTCATTATTTAAAAAATTATTATAACTTCTCTGGTGTCTCGTTCATGTATCCTACCAGAGGTAAACTGTAATTTTATCAGAAGTTTTTCAAAAGGAAGTTGAACAGAAACCACATTTTTTTATTTTAGGTATCCTATGTATAACACCCTTTTTTCAAATAACCTCCCATAACATACTGATGGATTTGCACTCTAACTTTAAAAAACCTTGTCACTTCCTTTAGTGTAAAAGAACAAAGATTACAGAGTTAGAAACATCAGGCTCACTGCAAGCAAACATCTGCCGTGGTAAATTCCCATAATGTTTTAGCAGTACTCAGATACTGCTATTAAAACAAGGTAAGTATTTAGACAGCAAAATAGTAAAGCATAATACAGGAGCAGGATTCACTTTTGCCATCTAACAGCCCCAAAATAATGATTTAAGCTGAAATTACTAGAAATGAGGAGCTTGGAAATTATCACTGCCACACCCAGCTCCCTCTTCTGATGCCAGTAGGTTCAAACTTGAAATATTCTTCAGTTCTGGGAAAGGGTTTATCCTCAGCTGGGCATTTTATCTGGGCTGTCTGGGTCCAAGTGTGGTAGGCCAAAAATAATTTTTAAAGTTAAAGTAAAAATTAAAGATATAATGCAGCAATAGCTGGTTCTGTACATTTCTTTCAAGTGATACTGTATTTAAAAAAAATGCAGAAAACAGAACAAATGGATGGAGATGTGCAACTTGACTCTGTTTTTTTCCTGCAGAAGTGCAAGGACTGTCTATTTTGTAAGGTCTTGATGGCAGCCAGGACACACAGTCTAGATCTGTTCTTGACAAGCAAAAATAAGAGCACATAAATATGTATACAGGACAGCCGTAACAAATGTCACTTTTAAACTGTATCATCTAATGGCATGCACATTTCTTCCCATTTCTTTCGAAAATCAGCTTCAAAATTCCTTTGACAAAATTTACCTCTCAGCCTCCAGAAATTTTTGCATTGCTTATGTTATACCTGTCAAGATCTGATGACTGTATGTTATGTATTCATCTGAACAGAACCACTACACTTAGTTACAGGCTATCATCAACCAATTCATTCTCTTGCTAAAATCAAGTCATCCAATTACTCCTTGACTAATCAAGGCTGTTTTGGCTTTTTCTTTTTTCAAAAGGTACTCAACAGCATAAACAGTTCACTTACAAGAAATGGAAAGGGGCTAATCAGCAGAATTATTGTTTTGCTGCCACAATTTGCAGTATTTAAATGTAGTTGCTGATTGGACTGAAAGTTTTATGATATAGCATATAAAACTAGTTCGACATAAAAACGAAGAAGCTGCCTATAGCCTAAACCTTATTGTTTCTAGCTGCTCCAAGCTGCCACTGAGAAGGTAAAATCCAAATCAAAATACTACTTTTAAACTTATCTTATTCTGCTCCTAATTGCAATTATGGAAATTAATTAATATCTTCAAGATTAATTTATATTTGATATACCAGTCGCTTCACTTCTATAATTATCCTTACCCTTTAAGCAAAATGTAACCAAATATTTGGCTAATACTTGCTATTATTACATCTTGCTATTACCAAGACATAATAGCATTCTGGCATCTTGCATTCATTTACAAAAGGTAAGCAATGTATTGGTATATGTTATGCTGCAATTAAGAGGGATATTTACAACTTGATCAGAATTTGAACTGCACCACAAGCTGAAACTCCCATTGGTATCTAGGATAATGACCAGCATTTCTGTCAATAAACTATAAGGGAATGTTTAATAACACCACCACAAACCAGACCTAGAGAATAATTGGTACTTGCACTTCCTCTCCCATACATTCAATGACTGTTATCAAAAAGAGCTGCTCAGCTCGGCACAGATGAGCACGTCACGGTACACATCCACAGCCTGCTATAAGCCCTGAAATAAATGAGCAATAATATCTATCTGGCCACTTACTGGTGGGAATGGTGGAGAGAACAAAATGAACTAAAATACAGTAACTTGGGTGGGGAGCTAGAAGTAGGGCATTTCTCTGAGCTATGAAAAAACAAGACTAGAAGTGTCAAAAAAAAATTAAATTGTAAGTAATATCTATACTTAGACTAGCTTGACATGCTATCACCAGTATTCCAAAGATCTAAACAGTAAAAGATACTGCTATTTCTGACTGAGGTACAGGTATATTTAACATTACAGAATGTACTAAACTTCGATGGTAGTACATTTTACTATGCATATTTATGATTAGGACAAAATAATACCATCAGAATCAACATTTTACAGCTTCTTAAACGAAGCACATGTTAACAAAGAACCAACAAATAAAGTAGGTTTAGCATGTTTTCCCTTGCAAACCAATTTCAAGTGAAATTAATCACCTGTAACACAAACCTAATATTCTTTAAGCAAAGTAATTTTCAGTTGAAGAAGGTGCACCTGCCTACATCTTCAACATAAGCAAAATCAAGTACAAAAAACATTAAATAAAACGCTGTAGTAAACCTTGACTTCTGAAGAAAGAATTTTTTCAGACATCTTTTGTGGCTTTGTTTTGTGCTACAGCCCCTTAAGTTTTGTCTTCATAAAGCCCTAACTAGTTGTAATCACTCGCAGTCTAATTGTGGACATTTATCTGCTTTTCTTATGCATAGAACATAGCTATTAAAGCTGAATGGTGATGGTGTGAAGTATAGGTTAAATTGGGTGAAATTAAAGCAAATTACTCTGGGATGTGGAACTCTGAAAATAGAAACCGCCAATGATTTGCAACCCTCTTGATGATCAGCTTCACAGAACCCTAAATGACAAGAAAACTTACATATTTTAAAGTTAACTAGATTTTTTTAAAATAATATGTATAAATTTATTTTAAATGCAAGCAGTCACCGTGGCAATAATTATTTTGTTTTACCTGCATTGTAAAAATATAAGAAAAGCTTTTAACTTCCATTTAAAACACTTGTTTTTATTCTCAAGTTTAGCTGATTTTTAGCAACAAAAAACCAGTTCAGAATATTATGTGCAGCTTTAATGACTTTGAACACAACATTACAGTTTATACGTACCATATGGCTATACAGACACAGGATGGTAAAAGCAGCTGCTTTGGGCTTTCTTGACTGGGGCGGTATTACGACTTAATTCATTACTTACCTATATAAAAGATAAGCAGCTACATTTACCCCGCTGAGCCCTAATACCACACCAGTCAGGAGAGAGCAAATCAAGCACCGCTCCCCAAAAATCTGAAATAGCAGCTGAATGGCAGCTCTTTCAACATTAAATCTATTGGGAGTATTTAACAAAAAAGGGCACGTCTATTTCTGCACCAGCAGACACACAATGGGAGCATGGAGCAGCAATACAGGATTCTAAATGACTGTAGTATCAACTTCTTAAGCATACAAAGAATTTACATTTGCATAAAAGTACTCGTCAAGCGAGTACTGCACAAGGTCAGAGACAAGAATTATAATCTCCCCGGGAAACACTGAGGCAAAGCAATTCACTTCAGGACATGAGAGTTGGCAGAAGAAACCACAATCCAGTTCCTGATGGAAGCGGTTTTATCAGAGAAAAGTTGTTACCAAGACAGTCGCTCCAATGAGATTATCTGTAAAATCCTGCTCCAGAGCTCTTACTCTTGAGTGTGTCTGACAAATATTAGTGATTTATTTCAGATGTAAAACGTGTTTACTCGCCACTGCTCTTTCATCCTGGCACCACTGGGCTGTAGTCAACACTCCACAGGCAAAACCTTCTACCTGCTGTGATTTGCTATCAAGTTGGTCATACCGGGTAAAGGACATTATTTGACAGCTGAAGTAATAAATCTTTGAGCCCTTTGTCCCTCTACTTGCCAAGGGCTTGCTCTGACTGCCCTCAAATATGTATTTTAAATACTATCACTGCACTGCCCACCAAATAGTTGGGACACAGTTGGGACACACTATTTAATTTCCTTTCCTGCAACACACATTACCCAGGTAATTCACACAGATTCACTACCAGAAGACACCTTGGGAAGGGCAGCACTCGACATAAAACTTTTTGAGATGGCTGGCATGCCACATAAATTCTTTAAAATTCCCTAAGAAAAACTAGTTCTCTGTTCAGATTTTTACAAACTGTAACTGCCTTAACTGGAAGAAGGGAAAAATTAGGAACTTAGCCTGGTCAAAAGCCTCAAAGGCTGAAGAATGCAAATGCTTGCTTCAGAGACAAGTGCTCTTGTCACCCTGAGCCCAGTCACGTTCTATTTTATGTTACTTTCTGTTCTAATGACTGAAAACCCTCCTTTGTGAATTTAAGTCATGAAAAGAGAAGCAAACAGGAACAAGGGGGATTCTCCACCCTCCCCAGCGAGTGCTCCACAGCAGCACTGCCTGCATAAAGGATACAGCACGCAGGAAGGTCTGGGCACAAACATCAGTGGATAACTTTTAACATGCCTCTCTGTACCATATATCCAAACAATTTTCCTACTCAAAAGTAGATTGAAACTCATACATTTGCAATCTGATTGCACCTACACCGTACAAAAACATGGCTCCTAAGCAGAAACCATTTGGAAAGTAGAAATACGCCTATATGTATGAGTGTGCATTCATACTACTTCCAGAAACACCGTATCTCCGTGCTGCGTTTTACCCCTTATTTTTGAAGGTCAGCCATCCTGGTCTTCTCTAGGAATACTCAGTGTCAAGTTCTACCGTGTCAGTCTTAACTGGCATCTCTGAGGGTCGCTATAACAAAACATAATTGCTAGCAATAACTATGTTTTTAAGACAACGTATCTAGAGAGATCATGAATAGCAACTAGCAGCCAGTAGCAGAAACCCACAGGGCAGTTCTACCTGGCCTTGAATGACCAGATATATAGGAAATGTTTTAATTATTCTATTATATTTATCTGGGTCACAGACTGATTATGTCAAAGATGCAGAATATAAAAAACCCACTTGACCTCTGAAGTTTTTATTGGGTCCGGAATAGCACTACTTACCACTACCATGACTGTACTCCTACTGAAGCACTCTGAATTCCTAATGCTACACAAAAGTCCAAGCCACTAAACGCTGCTGAGCCCATTCTGACTCCTGTGCAGAAACAGCTCATCTCCCTGTTCCACATTCTTCAACAACCTGGAAGGTTATTGGTCTTTGCAAAATAAGGAACAGAGAATGAGCAGTTCACTTCAGCACAGAATGCAAAACTACAACCCTCCTGAAACCCACAACAAAGAGTATAAAATTGTTTCAATACAGCAACTTCTTTTCAAAAGCATTTAATGCAATAACTTAAGATATAGAAATACCAAGAAAAAAACTCAGTAAGAAGTTTTCAGCTACAAGAAATCAGTTATCCAAGTAGATTCCAAATATTCCGAAAGTTAAAATGACATTCTTGTTACGATAAAACAACAGCCCTACAAAACTGTCAAAACTCCTTGCAGTGCCTTACAAAAATGCTATAAAAATGGATTATAGAATTTAACAGAGCAGGGAAAAGAAAGTCATGTGTACAGACCAGTCATTGTTTACCAGAAGAGTGAGAGAGTATTTAGAAGAAGAGTACTTATAAGGAGTTGTAAACTCAGTCCATCACAGGTTAACAAAGAACCTTATTCTCCATTATTTCAATGTTCCTCCTTTACGGATCTATTTCATTGCACAACAGAGGTGTGGAGGAGGAAACATACTTAAGGGAAGATCTGCCAATGCATAACAAAAATGAGAGTTGATAAAGACTTAAATCAGCAAATATTATTTTATCAGTGGCATTAGGTATGCATAAGGCCCTATGTAAGTTTGTAATGAAGTGCAGTATTGCTAGGTGAATAAAATAGCTTTAAACACAAAAGCCAAATGCCTCTCAGTAAATTTACCTTATAAAAATGTGCCTCATCATAAAACCTCACCTCTGGACATTCTGACCCACATTCATAATGTAAAACATAAACTTAATGCAAAAGAAGCAGTACCATTAATCCAGATTTATCGTTTGCAAATCAATTCAAATTTTTTAAGAGTGCTGCCTACGGGTTTCTAGTAGTAAAAATTAGTAACAATAATTTTAAAAATATATCATTAGCTTCAGCTACATCATTAGGTTAAGAGCTTATTATTTTCACATGTTTACTTTTCAACAAATTAAGAGACGTCACAGTTCTTAGGACCTCACATAGCAGTACAGGCTTGGAATTATAAGAAATATCAAATGATCTTTTTAGAACAGAATCTGAAATACTGAAAACACAAGGTAATATATAATTTACATCTTATCTGAGATGCTAAAATTGATAACAAGGGTTTGCAACATTTCCTGTTCAATGTTAAAATCTTAATGTAACAGTTGACCACATAAAACTCAATACTAGTATTTTATTTTGGATGTTAAGTCTCTTCCTCTTTCTTTATAATGATCAAAAAAACATCCCAACAAAAAATTAATAAATTGCTTGCTATAGATTGGTTGGCCCATCACACGGGAAGTAAAGAACTCATTTTGTACATTATTTCAGTAAAGTAATCCCTAACCCTCAGACATTCACTTTCTTTCTAACATTCTACTTAAATGGCAACTACATTGTGGAACATGTCAATTGTGTTCTGTAACTATCTGGCACCATCTAGTAGCCATTGGTGTCTTCTTTCCTAGAAACCATTAAGAGATTGTGTTAAGGGATTGTGAAGGGGTGATACTGAACAGGTATGCAAGGAATAGTAACTCAGACTTCTCTAATTGAACATAATACAGTCAAGAAAACGTTTTATGTTCAATTAGGTAGACAGCTACAGTCACTAACTACCTGTGCACTGCGCAAATGACTTCTGCCTTCCTTGAAAAAGTACATTAAATACTTCTGTGCATGTTGGAATTCTCAAGTAATCTAAGAATCTGCTGGCAAATTTTAGCAACAGTTGACAAAATGCATTGTTTTATGCACGTGTGCAAACATTGGCCCGTTATTGCCTTTTCCTATCCCCGAAACACACAAATAAATTAGAAATTAAGAAAGAAAACATATGCTTTGATTAACCTGAATGCTGGATATACAGGGTGTTTTTTCCACGACTGCCAGAGCAGAGTGCCTTGTAGGCCCTAATACTGGGGAGAGGGCATGGAAGAGGAGTAATATGAATATATCAAGGCTACTTCATTATGTTCCCGAGGCGTGACTGCATAGAAATCTTTATTTCCAACTGTATTACTCCTTTATCTTGTAAGCAAATAGAAACATGCAGCCCCGCCGTTCTGCTCCTTGCAAAATAAATATATAAATATGATACTTTTGCAACATCTAACCACAGCTTTTTAAGCTGAAACAGTTGTTCTTCTTTTACTTTAGATGTCAAATCCATCACAGAAAAGAATTTTGTTTTTAAAAGACCTCCTCAATGAAGCAGTTTGTCTCTCTGCCATTTAGCTCACTATATTTGTACAAGCACCAGGCTGAGCAAACTATGATTGAGAGAAGCCATCTTATGCACATTGCTGTTGTCCCACATCATTCAGAACAAACCTTTTTAGATCGTTAACTACCACAGGAGTGCTGATTACACAGGCACCAGCAATTTCCTAACCAATGACCACCTGAACAATGATGTGTTCAGCTTCTCAGACCCTGAAGCCTTTCAGAGGTGAATCATTTCACAGTTTGGAACTAGATCTCCATAGCAACTTCCCTTTGAGGGTTTTAGAATCACCATCCCGTAATTCTATGATCATCAAGCTCAACCATTCCCAATGGTTCTTTTCACAGCAGATGGAAAAGGAAGCCTTGAAATTTTACAGTCTATTTCAAGCAATTCATCTGGCAGCCTATTAGAATTCAAAATATTTCGACCTTCAATCACAAAGCATGTTATCTGAAGCTGTGGTGATCTCAAGTCAAGACAAGCAGACGTTTTAGTCTAATCATCCATGATGAGAAGAGACTGACAAAAACTCTTAATTCAACCACCATCAAAATGCTTATTTTAACTGCATGAAAGTCTTTCAACAGGCAATGAAAACACACCATGTACCATTTTATCACAACCTTCCATTCAAGGGAAATACGAATTCTGAATATTGGCATGGATCTTTGCACTCCCTGACTGCTTTTGAACAAATATCTCCTCCTTGAAAGTCAGTATAAATCCATATCTACCACATTATTTTTTTTCAACAGCTGTCAAGAAAAATGATAGAAGCAAACTGCAATTAAACTTCTCATGATTGAGTACACTAATGCTGCAAATGAGTTACTTATTGATAGATCCAGTTTGTTATAGGCATCTTCTATGAAATACAAATCACTTACTACTCAGAAAATAAATACCCATTAAATTATGAAAACATAGCATTGGCTAAAATCTTGAAGCAAAGCTCAGTTTCATGATAATCATAATCAGAGGGATGTTTAAAGTTGGGGATTTTTCCTTTTTCTCTTCCCAATTCCCAACTCAATTCCCTCTCAGTTTAGAGTTAAAGAAACATTTCCCTTCTCCTAAATGTTTCAGTCAACCACTGAAATAATCCCATTGGGGCACAAAAGCTTTAGATTTGAAAATATTCTCACCTAAAACCCCAGGGTGATCCATTCATATTTATCACCCTTAAATACAAGTCAAATTCAAATGTTTTAAAATCTCACCTATACACTGCTATACACTACTATGTTATTTATATCGTTACCTGGTGACTAAAGAATCTAGAAGACTTCAAACTTTCCATATGTCAAAATGCCACAAATAGATTTTTACAGAATGAGCAGTAAGTTTACTTTAAAAAAAAATTAAAAGAATTACCATTCAGTGATTTGGCAGTGAGATGCTGATACTTAACAACTGCTGTAAAATGCATCAAACTTAAAAGGAACAAGAGAAGGTTCCCACCTGCACCCAAGCCCCAGTATTCACTAAGAATAGTGAAATGAGGGAAATTAACATATATGTTATATTTTATAACATTTGTAGAGGAAGGAACACTTAATTGTTTTACTTTATTTGAATGAAAAAAATGCATATTCAGTGTCCCTCAGTAGTTACTTAACTGCGAGAGTGGCCACAATTGAGACTCTCTCTACAGCACTTAAAATGCCACATTTTATTAGCCTACAGGGAAAAGAACAACAACCCCCTCCCCCTTTGCTGACCTTATTCTCCTAGGTATCGGCACTGCTGAGCCATACTCTTACTCTACTTCAAAGAAAAACTCTTTAAAAATTAGAAACTCATTCAAATAACTCATAAAACTAAAAGATCTTGAATACATGATTTATTGAGTAGTAGCTTACTTAGAGTTAATATATTGGCAAAGTAATTTTGAAAAATTACTGTAAAAGAAATGACGATGAAAATCTTTGGGGGAATAAATTGGCACAGTACGGGGTTTATCTTCATCTATTTTGCACCGTTTGCGAAGTAGCTCATGATCAGAGCTACACAGCTGCTTACACTGTACTACTCCAAGATCTGAGGGGAAGTATGTAAACATAACCACAAAATTTAACTGAGGAGGAAGCTAGAATTTAAGATAGAGTAAAGCAAATGAAAAAGTTACGCATCAACTAAAAATGTAAACTGTTTATTTCTAAGTACAATCGACTGAAATAAACATGGACTTTATTGTAGCAATCTGAGAAAGAAACACCATGGGAAAAAACCTTGAGTATGTTAAGTACCGTCTCCTGCAAAGACCAGAGATTACAGCAATTACACATGAACAATATTAAAATTCTTAGTGGTTTCCAATGCTAGATCAGTTACTACTGCAAATATCTTTTTAAAGAGACAAAGCAGTTACAGGATACGTTTTACTATACTCAAAATTTTTGCTCAAGAAAATTTTCAACTTTTTTATTTCAATATGGAAGGCAATCAAACACCTTTGTTATCAGATGTTTCAAGTAATCTATAAAGCTCAGCTTTCTTTTGTCTGTTTACCAAACTTAAAAAAAGCACCACGTACAACCTTTAATTTAGCATTTGTTCTAGCTGAAATTGAAAATAAAACTGCCCATGACCACCAAGTTAATTAAACATCCTGCTAATTATAAAGTACAACTGTCACTTCAACAAAACCTACATGTGTAGACAGAACTACATACATGTAATTTTGCAAGGTAGCTATTGCTAAATGTAATTCGAAAAGGTGCATTTTAAAAAAATTCTTTAGTAATAGTAAATTAGAAGTATCTTGAATTATACAAATTAGACTGTCAGCAAAGGATGCCTATTAGTAACACATATGCAAATCATCCTAGAGTTACATCTTTACAATCTATTCTATGATTATGCACATGTTTTAAAGTATTTACACTGTATTTTACTAGATATTTCTCATAAATAGTAGTTCTAAAATCTAGGAGGCAGTTCTTCAAGTTGCCTTCCTATGTCTCTAAGAATGAGACTGTATTTCCAGCTTTTCCTCTTCCCAATATTCCCACCACCATATCTGAAAAACCTCATCTTAAGCACAGTAGTTACATATTAGCTCACCGTTTAACAATCTAGAATAACCTTAAGTTTATTTCATAACATATAATCAAGCAACATACAGTAATTAAAGCACACTGAAAACAGCAGTTACCAGCTAATTAACATTACAGAAACACTTTTCTTAATGCTAGAAAAAGACAAAGATGTTATAAAATACTGTAGCATAAGGAAGAGTCTGTTATGAACCTTTTTGTTTAAAACATTAAAAACTTCAACTTAGGAATGTGAAGTTAAATTACATTTAATTCATGAATTAAAAATGTCAGTGCAGGTTGTGTATGATTAGGTAAGCCATTTAGGGACTACCCTTGTACCACATGGTTCATGTAGGGCAAGGACCATTCACATAAACTGTTGCACCCCTCAGGACAGCTCACCATCCACAAACATGCCCAACTTCTACATTATCCTTATTTATGCAGAGTTGAAGAATTAATACAGTTTCACTATTTTCATGGCAGTAGGAAGTATTTTGGCATCCCCACAGCACCAGAACTGCAGCTAGGGACAAGCAGCAAAGGCTAACTCAGGCTGTGACAATGACAGACACCCCGGGCTGGAGGTAGGGGATGGATGCCAGACAGCCTCTGTGTTCTTCTGAACACACTGATTTGCAATGCCAGTACAGCAGCAGACTTTGTTAGACAGTTATTTTCTGCTTTGCTATTAAATTAACACATTAAAACACTGACAATATTTTACCTCTACATGCTATTTTTAAACCCACCTTCTATTTATTACATCATATTTTATATATCATATCTGTCTATATTAAGAGTAACACCTAAAAATGCTTACGAGGTAAAACTGTGTGCACACTCAGCTCTAGCAAGCAGAATCTGTGGAGACCAACACTTCGGTATGAACATATACTCTGATATTTTTTTCCCCATTGTTTGTATTACACCATTATTTACCAGCTATGTATTCTTACCTGTTCTGATATATTTTTATCACTTAACAAAGTTTTGCAATGTCAGGAATTATTTTGTGTCACTTGCCATGTTTTCTAAGCTTTCCAAACACAGTGCATATGAAGGTATATTATCTTTCCACACTGTTTCATGATTACTAGATGGGCAAACACAAGGATTACAGCTACAAAGTAGTTGTTGGTTAGTTGTAAACAAGATCAGGCCTTCCATAAAGTCTGGCACACAACCACGGCTAATTTTGTGCTCAGATAGGGGCACAGGGCAGAGCACAGGCAAAAAGGTGGCCAACACCAAACCGATGGCAGACTGCCTGTCTCAGCAGTATTGCCTTTGTTTCCTAGTCTGCAGGGTTCTTCAAATTTTGAAATCCGACAGATGTGTTCATATAAAGGTACACTCAAATTCTCAAAATTCTCTACATATGAATGTCAGTATGAACATTTGTATCATGCAGCAAAGAAATCAAGCAGGCCACCTCAAATTGCCTTTTAGCATGAGGAAACATAGATCTTTAAAACATTTCCTCTCTGACAAAAAAAGAAGTATTTTAAATTCAAGCATTCCAGAAAGAAAAATAAATACTAATGTTATTATCCTTCACTTGACCCCTGCCTTTTTAAACATCCCTGCTACTACAACTTCTTCAATAGTGATACAAGCTGTGATACAAGCTGTCAAACTCATGGGCAGTAAGACACTTTCAGAAAACACTGAAATAGACAATGCTGACCACCTATTACAGAACAAAACATCATTTGTTCAAGGTTTGGTTTGACACTGGTCTTATTCTCCTGATAAAATAAACCTAAAAATCATTCTTAGACAGAATGAAGATTCTCTCCATCTCAAAACACTCAAAGAAACTCTTCAAAAGAAAAGGATCATACTGGCCATCGTGCTTCTGGCAATTTTTGAAGTCTCTGAAGCAAGTCCTTGTCCATCAGCACTTAAATCTATAAAAAAACTTTCACCCAATTATCGTAGGAAGGTTCCTTGCAATTTTTCCACAAAAGCTGTCGTGAAACATTTGTCTTGGACTGTATCTATCCTGCAGAGGCTACCATTATTATAAAAAAAGACAGAATTATTTTAGGGTTCCTAAAACTAGTAGACTCTCAGAAGATGCTGAGCCACAATACTTAATCTTCTTCACAATATATGAAAGATGACAAAACTCCCCAAATTTCAAAGGATATGCGAAAGGCGTATGCAGCATTCAAGCACTTCCATAGATGCTTCCAACACCACTGCTACAGATGCCCCCCAGAGCAGCAAGTCAAGCACCCCCATCCCTCCAGGCAGTTTCACTCAGCTCACAGCCTGCCCACCCTCTGCCCACAGGACAGAGCTGACAGGAGCAAGCAGAGGCCAGAACCATTCTAGCAGACTTCACGCCCCTGCTAGTTCAACAAGGAGAATCTGACAGAAAAGAAGATCCCTTAAGAATTACATCCTATTTTTAAGCAACGTTATGATTCCAAAAGAGTTTGTTATAAAAATACAGTTCGCTGTACAATTTTTCTCTTTTTGTAACAACCCTGATACAGAATACTGTATGTACTTTTTACATAATGTAATGTTCTAACCTAAATTAGATCGGGGATTAAAATAAAAACCCAGCTATATCACATAACACAGAATGAAAATGCTAGTATTTCCTTTTGATATGGCAGGAAAACCCTATTTCAGATCTTTTGAAAATATCATGCTTAATCTTCAAAAAGTTTAGAAGAAACACTCAACAAATCAACAAGAGACTTTTCTGCTACCAAAAAAAAAAAAAAAGAAAGAAGTTTGAAGAAAGCATAACTGCTGCAATGCTATGAAAACAGGATGCATTTTATTTTTCAGGTAGCCAATGTTAACTGAATGCTTATTTTTCAAACAATTTGTGTCTATGAAAATTTTCCAAATTTTAAGAGATGCCACTGCAGAAGAAGGAAACTTCCAAAAAGCTATGAAGCTGTTAAGTTTCTGTTCCGACATTTATTTAATAGTACATACACATATAAAATCTTTTTCTTTAAATAAACTGGTAGGCAATATAGCCAAGAAAAAACATGTTAAGTGAACAGAAGATGGATTACCCTTGACTAGGCTTTCCATTTTGGTGAAAAATCAGAACTGTGATCACAAGCAGATTTCTCTGTGGTTTGCTGATTACTGACATTAGAAACGTTCTCCGAATCATTTAAATCATATGTTTCTTTACAATGTGCTTTCAGTTACTTGTTTTCAATTTTCAATATAACATTGCTGATAATATTACAATATCCTTTCCTCCAAAGAGAGGCAGTCAGACCCTGTTTGCATTCCACAGGAACACAGCCTTGCTCTCAGATGCAGCTCCATCTGCCCTTCTCCCCCACACTGCCAGCCCAAAGCCCAGCTTGCCCATCTACTCACTCCATCAAGATATTAAACCTGATGGCATATGATGCATATGAGACTGATTTATGTATTCAGATTGCATCAAAAATTCAAACTGCCTTTAAATACAAGTAGTATTTGCCCTTACCAAAGATTCCAAAAGGTTCTTTCTTCTCAAACATGCTGAATATTTCATCCCAGTTACATGGAAGTATTTCTATGCAGTGCTTGTGTAATACAGAATTAATGGACTTCCACATAATTACACATGTTCTGAAACAAAGAACAGTTATTTGTTCTCCAAGGCAAAGTTTAAAACACAGGAAAAAAAAGTAACTACACAGTGATTTTATTGGTGAGATCTGAAATTGCTTTGTACTAACTTATCAAACTCCAGCAAATTCAACATTCCAAATTAAAACAGTTTTTGTATAGCTGCAGTGGTCCCAGAGATACCTTTCCAGTCAAGAAGCTTTTAGTTCTCTGAGACTGGAAACAAATTATTGTTTCTCATATTTTTGCCGCTCTAATACAATAAATTAACAACGTTCTAGTAAATAGCACCACTAACGTACAAAATCCTGTTAACCAACATCACCCTGCTGTTAAACAGCAAGAAAACAAAAAGTGGGAAGGCAAAAGACCTCAAATCAGTAAACCACGTGCAGAGGCATTCTGGGAAAAAAAAAAATCTATAAATAGAAAGAGATGAGAGAAAAGCTTAACTTGAGGCTTTTAGCTGACAAAAGCAGCTTTTCTCTCCAGCAGGGAGGGAATGTGGATGTTGCTTATGGGAAGCAGATGAAGGGACTCCTTTGCATGACTGCGGCACACAAGCTGCAAACGCTGGTGTTCTGCACCAAGCTGTCCATACACACGCAGCTGAGGGCACCTTGCAGGCAGGCAGTGCCTGTCAGCCCTGCAGGCCTCCCAGCACCACTCTTCCTGAGGATCCCATGCTCCCTCTCAGAAATACAGCCCCGTGTGTTCACAACACATGAGAACAGCCGAAAACGAGGAAGTTGCCCAGCCTGCACAGCGAGGCCCACGTGCAGGGCACACAGCAAGAGCTATCAGCTCAAGCCCCTGCTCAGGGAATCCACACACATCCAGCGGGCACCAGTGGGAAGCACGCTGTACACACCCACACACCACTCGGATACACTGTTCTCCTGGACTCCATTGGTTCCCTTAGTTCACCGACCAGCAAGCAACATGTTTCCATCTACAGCAAGACTAGGAAAAACTGCAAAATACTTGTCCAAAATGGTGACTGGTTAGGAAAATCAGGATTATGATGAATTTACCTTTGGAAGTGTCTAGTCCATCATATTATTCAACACCAATGCTCAAATGAGGTAGTCAAAATACCTTAGCATGGCAATATTACACTTACCATATGGGAGGAAAATGAATATTTAATAACATCTAACACTTCTTTTAAAAATAGGGGGCTTCATTAGAAACAAATTGTTAAGTAATTCTGAATGTCTTTATCTTCCCTTAGTAACTGAAACCCTGCTGAGGTTAAGTGAACAAGACAACTGAAAAGCTGAGTAGCCAATTCAGCTAGCAATACCTTTGCTCTGCTAGGCCTATTCACACTGCACTTCCCAGCTCCAGCAGTGGCTAAAGCAAGTCTACAATGACACTGCAATACTTCTCCATAAGGAAAATATATACACACAATGACCCCCTCCCCCCAATTAATTATTCAGAATTCAACTGCATCCATTAATACTCAAAACCACTCACAGTGAACACATACAGAGAGGGGGGAAAATTAAATTTAAACAAGCATATGAGTGTTGTTATTTATTTCAGTGTGGGACAAATCAACTAGAAGGAAACATTCTATCTCCTCAGAAGAAGAATGTGAATTTATAAACAATCAATTAACTCATACACTAAATTATTCACTCTAAATGGCACAGTCGCCTTAATGTCAGCCTGCAAAAGTAATCAATACAGAAGAAGGGAAGATGTTTATTTTTGTTTTCTATAAATATATACTGATTAGTTAGGGTTCAGACCAAGCCATCTTTATTCACACTGAGCAGAACTTGACTGCAATTCATGGAATTTGAATCACACAGTATGACAAAATAGAAGAATTGCACCGCTGGAAAAAAATACAGAAGTACTTTGAAAGGTCACTTTTGTTCTCTCTCCCTACTTGCTTACATACACACTTTAGGAAAAGTGACAACAGGAAAACATGTGAAAGGATGAGAGCATTAATTAATAATTAGCCAGTTAGCAGCTTAGAATTATGCTGGAATAATAAAATGGAAATATCCTAATAAAGTGAATGTTGTTAATGGCTTATCAGTTTAAAAATATTCTTATTCTTACCAAAGCCACTGTATGGGAGGAGACTGTTTGAGAGCTGTATTTTTTAATACTGTTTTTCATGGTCTTTAGCTTGCATTTGTATCTTTTTCATATCCCATCCCTACAGGATTATTGTTGGAACAGTGCTGTAGTCATTATTTGACTGTAAGCTACTTTTAACTTTATTCCTATCTAAATCTCTTACTTGGATTATTCCTCAGAAGGGCAAGTTACTAAATCAGTGTGAAAGAATAGGAAAGTTGAATTTATATGCTCCTGTCTCAGTGCTTCAGGCCCAAGAAGGAGGGGTGACTGCTGAAGGGAGCCTTTAATGCTCCAGGACTAGGAGGCAGTCAGACAGATTTTACCACAGATTCAGTAGAGCCAGTAACTCCTGCACGCAAATTAATATGGAATTACACAGTCATCATGTATTCCTTCCAAAAACAGAGCAATTGAACACAAAAATCAGTAATAAGGTAGCTTAGTTATAGCCTAATTTCTTCAAATGCGAGCTATGCCTCTCCTGACTTTAAGTATATGGACATTTTGAAGAGATGTTATGCCTTTCCTAAGGTTATGGGGAGCAAGACAGGCCTATAGCATGCTCAGCCAACATAAAAAAACTCTACTAATTTCACCCACTTGGTTGAATTTTCCACAAAAAATGCATTTTATTCAATACGACGTAATTTGAGAAGGGGACAGCAGATTTTCCACGAATTTCTACAGCACTGAATATCTGTTTTAACACAAGGAGAACAAGAAATCATAACCAAGTCACATGCAAATTCTTCCCATTCACTTTGAAATGGGAAGACATGTAAATAAAAGAAAAACACAGCAATAACAGAGGAACAGAACATCACAGATTAGGTATTTCCAACAGAGAAAGCCGTTCAGTAGGTATCTGTACAGTCATTAGTACAGTAGGGTCAGAATCAGAAAAACGTGGTTTGCTTGTGGGTTTTATTTTAAACCGTGCAAACAAAAACTATTCTGTTCACGTCAAAATGTGTTCATATGGAACAAAACATCTCCTGCAGTCCAGATCACTTCACAGCAAGGCTTTTTTCTCTGTTGCAATATCATCATGTGCCATTAATCTGCTAGTTGGAAAAAAAAAAACCCTGAAGCCTAACATGTATTTTTATCTACTTGTTAAAGTACTAGAAAAGCTCTCCATAATGGAGAAGGGAGGAGGAATGGAGGGGGTGGGAGACAAGAACAGGACACAAAAAACCACCTTTTCCAAAGACTGTTCTAGGCACAAAGGACATGTCATGTTAAACAGTAGTCAATAGCTGTATACAACCAGTAAACAAATTCAGCTCTATGAAAAAAGAACTACATCACCATTTAGTGGTTGCAATTTAGATTATTCTAGCGTGTAATACTTTAATTGTATAAAACAAAGCTGATGTCACAAACACAAAAGAACTTCTTGCAAAGCAAGCACCACAAGTAATTTTTATGCTGCCACTGATGGCTGACAAGTGATGAGCACTTTGTTCGAATTCATATACTTACGCATCTAAGGCAACAGGTGGCTTATAAAAAGAAAACACTAAGAGCTTTTTAACTCTTCATTATCAAAATTTTTATAATATGTTTTATCATAATGACTAAACAATCTCTACAAATAAAAGCTCAACATACTAACTACAAAGATGAACTATGGCTCAGGGAAAATTATCCGCTATTTTGCTAAAAGCAGAAACTGAGGTACGGTTCTGGATCCCACTGACTTGAGCTCTGCCTACACTCACAACATTTTGTAATTGCACAAAGCAGTCAATATTTAAACAGTACCTTGTGATATATAAATTAAAATCAGTTTAAGACAAGAAATTTTATATTTTCTTGATGACTGTCTTTTTTATATACATCCCAAACACTAGCTGAATATTGTGGTACACTTGGGAAAGAAAATTTCTGGAAGTGTATTTTCAAGTCTTAAAACCAACTGAAAGTGATGCATTTCAATTGTTGCTTAATGTAGTTTGGGCCAAGAGTGGCATTACAGAAATGATATGGTTTTTTTCTAAATACCCCACAGTCCAGTGAACAGTTTTGTTTTCTTTAAGCACACAAAGAGTTACTAAAAAAAAAATAATTAAAACACCTACACTACACACAATGGAGGAAAATGCTTCATTTACATTTGCATTTAAGTGCAAAATAAGAGCAAAATAAAAGCCACCACAGAAACAGAGATAATTCAGATTAAAAAATTAAAACTAAAATAAAATAACCTAGAGCAGTATTCACTGATTTTGTTACATTTTTTAAAAAAATGGAAAGTAAGTTGAGAAGACAAAAAAGCAATAAGAATACCAAAACAATCTTTATATTCTGCCTTATAATTAAACTATGAAATAATCATCTGCTTATGATTAAAATACTTTAGTGTTTGCTAGTTTGGATAGATTAAACTCACATACCACATATTATTTCCTCTGCATGGCAATTTTACCATGCCATCCCTAACAAAAAATATGACATCAATATTTCTTACCTTGTACACTACACACACACACAATTTCTATGGTGATGTTCACTGGATTAATTTTTCTGCTTTATGACACTTTACAGAACCCAACCCAGAGTCTTAAACTGCCCAACTTTTGAATTCCCTCTGCTTCCTTCCATATTTTCTCTAAAAGCAAGCAATCCCTCTCAGGTAGCATACATTCCTGTACTTCTACATTTCCTCCCTTTTGAAACTCTTTCACACACTCAGCTTCCCATTCCTATTGCTATTTAGTTTTGAGACATCAATTTTCACATCAAATTACCAAAGCTGGGTGCAAAACATATTCAGGAAGAGCCAAGGAACTGTTATCTCAGTAACAGCTATCTAGGTAAGTACTGAAATGCAAACCTATGTTCAAATTTATTTTAAAAGTTTAACTAGTAAAGTGAGTTTGAGGTACAGAAGTTTCTGCAATCATCCTTAACAGGAGAAAAACCTGTATGATGGAGGGGGGAAATGAAGAAAGTAGAGAGAAGGAAGAAGGGATGTTGTCTAATTTCGTAAAGAAAGTCTTTTAAACTAATTTTAATAGAAAACAAATTAACCATGTATTACTTGAATACTCAGAAATTTAATTATATATCCAAAGATAAACACTGCGGTTCTGAAGAATCTTCTTGCTATTTTATCAACAACAGATGAAGCTTCACTTTAACTGCAAAACCCAAAATAAGAACCAAAAGTATCATTTCTGAGGTATTTCACAAAAACAAATAAAAGTTTGTCTTGATATTTTGTTAATTATCTCCAGGCACTGAGGCTCCAGGGTATTGTTTGAGGCTAGAGACCCCCGGCATCAAAACTAAAGCAACAGTTTCCAAAACAGCTCTAGCAACTACTGCTGACAAATACCCAGCAATTAATTATCCCATTGCTAATTCTGTTTTCTGCATAAGATATCAGGATAAAAATTCATCTTGAAATACGCTAAAAAATACCTGGGAGAAACTGAATGGAGCAAATACAAGAGTGACAAGTACCAAACAGAAAAAAACCAGGCCATAAGAATTTCTGCTGAGATGCCACTGATAACTGTTTAATACATAATTCCTTGTAAACCCAAGCAGAAAAGCAAAACTTCATCTGCAGACAAAGCGAAGCTGGACTTCATCAGGACAGAAGAGAAAGTCTGGAAAACATATTGAAAACATACCAACTATCTTTGTTGAAGGCTCACCAAAAGAAGCCAGCAGATTTCCACATCAATACTTTAGCATTACAACAGCACAAAGGCACATCTGCAACCAAACCCTGCATCTCAATAACATCTCAGCATAAATAACGGTCATAAGAAAGTCAGGTTTCTTCAGACTCCAGTGGACAACATGCAAGGTTTGAAACAAAACATCCCTAAGTCTTGCAAACTTGGAAGAAAAAAAAAGAGGGAAAAAAAAAGGGATGCAACTGGCATCACATATTTCCTATGGCTGCCTTTTTACAAACATTTTTCATTTTACCAATCTCAGCTTAATGCTCCCTCAGCTAGAACAGCATGACTGTTTGCTGAATTACATATTAAATCTGATTAAAGAAATGACCTATTTTTAAAATAACCCAGCAAGAAGAATATGGTTGTTTTTAAAAAGCAAAAGCCCCTTCACTACCCAGTTTCACATTCAGTTCCAACAGCACAGAAGAAAGTGGCAGCATATCCATGAGAAAAGGTGTTTGAGTACGGAGCCGCTTCAGCTCGCTGAAGACCGTCTCATCCAGCGTACAAGTCTGGCACAACATATGACTTGGACAAGGACAGACACCTGTTTTTCTAAAAGTGGCATTTTGGCCATTGTAGAAACCAGGCTGCTCCAATAAATAGCAATTCTGAAAGGAAACTGAACCAGAGGTTTCTCTGTCAATTTAATAAACAGTCTCATATAAACTCTCATAAATAAACTCTCATAGGCAAAGACAAAGGAACTCTAAACCCAAGGATCTCAGAAAAACTTGACACAGAACAAAAAGGAGGTATACATTAATTAAGTCTTACAACAGCACATCTTAACTAACCCAGAAGCTTTGTTTAGTTTGCCTAGGATAAGTAACTTACAGCCAGAATAAGAAATCCAAAGCCAGGTTCCTCCTGGTCTTCATTTGCAGTAGTCACTCCACTGTTCAGTACGCAGCAATCACGTAAGTAAAATGCTCCTTGTCTATTTTAATATTGAAGTCACATAAGCCTCGGAAATTGTCACCTCAGCTCATTTGGTACTGACTCGCCTGCATATTCAACTCCAGAGCAATAAGGGACAGCGATAAAGAGCCCCTGAGCAGCAACAGCTAACTCCTACTGTCGTTTATAAACTGTGCCCTCGGCTGGGTTAGGAAGCATAGCCATCAATGATTCAACGGGGAAACAGAAGTGCTTCTAGGAACCTATCTAATTTAAAGTTTTCCTTAAAACTCTGCATTAAAAAAATAAAAGCACTTTCTCAAAAGCAACTTTCTGAAAGCGATGCTATAATATTCTCAGTTTACAGACCACTCACCTTTCTGATACAATCATGCAGTTAATTAAAGTGAAAATACTAAGCCACTTATCTTTTTCTGTTCTTACAGTCTTGCAAAGAATTGTTACTTTACCTTTTCTGAGGTAACCTTCCTCGGACCAAAGGAAAACAGGCTTTCACATTTCATATTAGAAAAACAAAACAAATCCACCTGCAGTACTTTTCCCTTCAAACTTTCAAGAAAGTCCATGGAACAACAAATAAAAAATTATTAATAAATTATCAAACTATCACTGTTTTTAAAAAGTCAGGATACCCTACATCATCAGCAAAGATACCCACTCAAACAGGTAAACATGAATTTCAGAAACAGTCACCTGAACACCCCAACTCTATCACACACTGATGATTTCTTTAAAGTATTACAGAGGAAAAACTCATCTGCATTGCCTAAATAGCAATTACACACTGCCAAATCACACACACAGAACTATAACAAAAGTAGTTGTAGGTCAAATAATAGCAATGACTCAGTAAAGATAGCCTGCCTGGTCTTTATTCTCAGGGGAGGGAGGGTTTACTGGTCAAGTACTTTATGACTCACAGTACAGTATATTAGAAATTTTCTATGTATTCTTTAGAATTGAGAGATTGCCCTTGTAGCTCAGTAGGTAGCTCTCCTGTTTCTGGCCTACGAGGTCATAGCTTTAAGTTCCTGCTGAGGAAACTTAACAAGTTCCATCTATAAATAGAATGGCATTAGATGCTGCTACTCTAGCAAGGGCGGTGGCCTTTAGACAGGAAATTTTATGTTTTCATCTGTTCTGATACAAAAAAGAAACTGGACATAAAGAGGTATAGGATATTATGCTAAAGAAGAATGACAAAGTGGGTTCCAAAATCCACTGTCACTTCAATTAGTGTGATACTAACAAATCCAGCATTATCAAACTCTGATAAAGGCTAGAGAAGAATGCAAGAACAGTAGTTTTCCTTCTCAATGAGAATAAGTAATTAAATAAAATTACAGACTTTACAATATTTGAGACTGAAGAAAAACCTCCTAGGTACTATACAATCAAAATTCAATTTGTGACATCAAAAGGCAACCTCAACATAGAACAAATTTTGGACTGTTTGATTAATAACAATGTTTGAACATTCATACCTCTCATCCTTTCCAAAGAAGTAAAGTATATCCTTGAGAGACATTTGTTTAATTTTCATGGACTAAAATGATACATATAAACTTTTGCTCCTAATATCCATCTATTTGGGGAGATATTATTCAGCTCTCAGAACAACAATTACTTGTGAGAAATTTGAGAATGAAACATATTTAAACCCTTCCCTGAGTTTTTTGTGCTTTAAACTGTAACTACCTGGCCTTAGAGGAATATGGATTAAAGCTCAGGTATCACTCTCACTTAGTCTGGCAATGTAATTTACTGTTCAATAAAGACAAACACTAACTCACTACAGTGATGAATCTGCACCCACATACCCAGGAAAACAAATTCACTGCTCTGCTGGAGGCAAAGCTCCAAACAACATACTGCAAACAGCTTTGAGGTACAAACCCACAAATTCTGTTCATGTATGCACACCAGAAGGAAAGAAACACCAGCAATAAAACAGAAGATGAGGGTGATTCTACAATGTGATTTCCTGTATCTCAAACACACTAACATTATGTTCAAGGACGACAGATCTTGCAAAGTTTTTCTGCAATAGTTCAGCATATGAGGTTATTGCCCTTCCTGTAATTATCTTCTTACCTAAGTGAAAAATCTGACTAGTTAAAAGTTTTCCACAGCTGGCCAAATTAAGCTAGTTGATCCTGCACTGGCACTGATCTATTGAACAGGATGCTGGTGTACAAAATGCCTCACTCCCTCTTGCAGGTTTAGGTTTCAAGGTAGTAGTAACTGAAACTGCATGACAGAAGATTCACAAGAATCTCATCCCAGTCCTTTAATTCCACTATCAACATTTTGGACAATAATGTGTTAGTATCCAAAGCACACACAAGGTTCTTTTCTGCTCTTCAGATGCTTCTACAAACAACTGCTTTTGAGCATCAGCCTTCATCCTAAGTATCTTTCCATGTTCTTGCATTGAAGAGTAGGCACATAAGAAAGACAACAGCCACTGTGATGCCTGCTCAGGCTCATAATCTACTTCAATTTCATTTACATCCACTGCCTCTGCTGCTGGGTGCTGCACAAACACTCCAATCCTACATGGTTATTTCTCAAGAAGCTTCTTTGAGCAGATGTCTGTATGAATGCTTCTTCTCTCTACCAACATTATTTCTGAGCAAAAAGTCTGCTGTGCTTCCATCCTTGGATCCAGTGAGAAAAATCCTACAGCACTAGAAAGCATCAGCTCTCCAAGATGGCTCAAAGCTAGTACACAACACCAATGGCAACTCCATGTGCTTCCCTGCAAGAAATCTTGTGTCAATGCAGGACATCTAGAGATTAAGTCTTCCATGACTCATTGTCTCTTCAAATCCCTTTTTTATCAGGTGTTTTGTGGGGTCTTTTTGCCTCAAACTGAATACAGTGTTTAAATGAAAAAAAAGTTTCTTCCAACATGCTTCCTTTTGCTTCAGGTTATCTAAAAGAGGAATGAAGACTCGTAGGCATATGGAATTCCTCTCTAGAACATTGTTTGCCTCAGAGCTTAACTTCACCTGCTTTGAGAAGGGACTGTACACAGTCTTGCTCACTACCACAGAATGTGGTACAGTACCAAGAAGGTTGCAAAGGCCTGATGAGATGCAGCCAGGGATCATTCACTACGTGTGCATTCTGCTTCTGCCTGCAAGTACAAAACTGTTGCTGTAGGGAGGAGATCTACATGAATAAAAGCTCCAAAGTAGAACACAGCTAGGCAACCTCTGAAAAACCCTCCTCTCCTGCAACAAAAGCAGTTTTTTAAATGAGGAAAAACTAATGGTAAGTGAATTTGTATGCATCTCCATACACATTGTTAACAGCCTCCCTTCCCTTTCAAAGCAGCGGGCTTAGTGTCTGAATATGGAGAGGTGCAATTCAAAGACAGGTAACACATGGCCTAAGACAATTACGCCAGTTCGTTTATTTCTATGACCTGATATTCTGAAATTGCAACATGGAATGCAAAAATAGTCTTGCAAATATAAATTATTTCACTTTTGATGATTTTGCTAAAAGGAGCAGAGGAATGCCATTTTCATAACTCTGTGATCAGAAAAATCTCCTATGCAAAGCCTTTTCTCAAAATCAAAACACTGTACAATAGTCAACCAAAAAAAAAAAATCCCAAACAAACAGAACTACAAACAAAAAATCCCCAAGCATTAGGTTAATACACAGACACAACTGCCTGTCTAATTTGAAAGTTTTCACAATTTCTGGATTCAATATGAAGTTACTGAAAGCCAATTGAAAGTTTAGCTGAACTGTGAGCCACTCCAAATATTTTATTAAACTTTAATTCAGTTACTCTAACAATAAATAAGAAGAGAAAATTTCAATAGGAACTATCATCTACTCAACAGAATACATCAATACATCTTGATTGTGTAACACTAACAAGTTTAATTATGTGCAGACTAGTTTTAAACTTCAGTAGCTTAGCAGTGAAAGGTTTGTATTTGTAAATAGGCAACCCTTTTTTAACAGGTTTCAATTACGCTTAGTAATATAAAACAAAACCAAAGCATCTTCAAAAAATTGAACCAAAATATGTCAAAGACAATAGATTTTTTTTTTAAAGACAGATATGTTTACATCCTTTCAAGGTGAATTTTGACACATTATAAAGATGAAAAAACAGCTTCAGATATTAGAAGTGACACAGCCAAGCTACAGCTGCATAAACTGAGCCACTGTGATTCCCAAAGCACAGAACACACAGGCTTGAAGGATGAGATGGAACTCAGTTCACTGAAATGCTAGTGCAGTGGAGTGCGGCTAAGTGATATCCTCACATGCCTCCTCTCAGTAACAGCTGGATTTCAGGAGCAGCAATCAGCAGGTATGATTTCTTGTTAGAGAACATGGAGGAAAAATGCATCATGCCTCAAGTATATAAAAGCTACAGATGATTAGCATCTTTATATAGAAAATACACACATTTTTACAGAAAGCCAAAAAAAGTGAAAAAGGAGGATGTATCTTAGTCAGTTAAATAACTTTATCATCACTTTGAGTTTTGGGGGCAAATCAAAACACTGGCAGTATTACTGCAAGTTACCATTAACACTCATGATGGTAAAAAATAAAGTTAAGTCAACTTGATTTTAAACGCTGAGCAAAAATCTGCAAAAATATTGTCAAACTCAGTTTCGATTAGTGTTTTTTCCAAGTAAGAGTAAACTACTCAACTGACATGATTCATAGCTATCAAAGCTTTAAATAATGACAAATAGCTTTAGAAGTTACCTACAACCCTGAAGGAGGCAGAAACCAGGGGGTGTACGAAACATTTCCAGTTTTAACAAACATAAAACTGGAGTAAAAGCAATTAAAGCTTTCTAGGAACCCATTCACATTGTCACCAGTCACTTCTGTAAGACTGCAGGAGATGTTTACCTAGCTTCATGGTTCTTTCACTCTTATCACAAAGAACAAGATTTCACAGATTGTCAGTTACCAAACTCCCCATCCTGCTGCTAGAAGGCAGCTGGAGCTCCTCTGCTGTGAAGTCAGAGCACTTCCAGAAGAGCAAAGCAGGAGCTTCCCAGCCCTCCTTGCCCACACTGCCCCAGCACCACAGGCAGCTCACACCATCCTCTGCAGGACTGGCACACCAGAGGATGGCACAAGTCAGCTCTCAGGTTCTTCCACAAAATCCAGTGTTGCCCGCCCTACTTTAAACATTGGGCATCCAACCCTAATGTTTTTTATTAATTGAAAAGGAGCATTTGATAGTAAAGCACTTTTACAGACAAGCTTCCTCCCAATTTCTGTACCTTTGAAGAGAAAGACTGGATTTCATTAAAGAAACTAAAAATAAGAGAAAAATGTGGAATATATTTTCTAGAAAGCTAGGACAGCAGAATATCAGTGGGAAGAGAAATTCAAAAACATTAAGAGCTCTGGCTGTTTAACATCCAGTACATTCAAAAACTTGACAGAGCTATGGCAGGGACTAAATAGTGATATCTACCATTTTCCTCACTGAAGCGTTGTTTAAGCGTAATTTGTAAATTTACACTTGTAACAAAGTTGCCATTTATAGTTCACCATACACAGAAAGTAATTTTCTACAAGTACTTGTGACCGATCTGCCATAAAAGTTGAAAGGTGGTTAAAGCCATGAAACTGTGGAAGAAACACTATCATAACCTTCAAATAGCCTGCCGTCTGTCGCTACAAAAACCATTGCTACCTCAGTTAAAACTGCAGTACACCCGAAACACGGAGAATAGATCTGGCAGAAATGTTTCAAATCAAACTGTGAAACCTGGAAGACGAACAAAGCTGCAAGTTACCTTAAAGCACATGTCAGGTTACTATGGGACTGCAACCACCACTATCCAGGACAGACAACCAGTTCAAAATTAAATCCCCCAGCCACCCAGCCAGTAAGTAAGCAAGTATATCTGTCGGAGGTTTTCATAACTGGATGTGGCCAAAAGTAAATTACACCCCTACTCCTAAGAAACTGGTGTAACATCTGAAATTTTCCTTTTTTTAAGTGTATGGAGACCAACTGGTTTAGTTTAAATATCAGTAAATCATTTTCAGTTTGTGCACTTTTACAGAAAAAAATTCTACAGAAAGTATCAAAACCCAAGAACGGATTGCTCTGTTCTGCAGAGGAAAACTTAATTGCCTTGTTTGCTGAGCTAAGAGAATCTACTTCATACTGTCACTAATCATGTGTAAAAATACAGTGGTGCTCAACACAAACTTACCTCTCCTTTTACTTTTCCTATTACCCTACCATGTGTGGTTGCCATGTGTTGCCTGTTTCTTTGGATATATTAAAATATACCGTAGACACATAAACCATGTTTTTATTGATTTAATGAAAACATATATCTCAGGAAAAGTAGCAGTCTAACAAGGATATGGAAATCTGAAGGCTGAAAATCCACAGCCATTTCAAGATGGGGGTACTGTCTCTTTTTAAATGAAGTAAGGAAAATAGAGAATTAGCCAGCTGGAAACAGATCGCATTTATCGTCATCTTTATGCCATGTAAAAGCTCACCTGTGTGCCTTGTGGTGGATCAACTGATAGGCAACAGCCGTCTCCAAAAAACACCTCAGAACACAAAGAGGTAACAACAGTGTATTCTGTTATGGCAGCTAAAAAACCCCACAAATATACCTTCTGTCCTAAAGAAAACACAGTTTAACACATCCTCAATGAATAAAGAAAACAGGATCAAAACCTTTAGCCTAGAACTATAAAATACCTTTGGTGAGCTACCCAAAGTTTGTCTCATCATACTCAACAAAAGCTCTCCATTCCTGTCAAGCCACTTCCTTGCCTGTTGTTACCTTAATTAATACAACTTGGTTAATTCTCAAACTGCTTACTGCAAAATTACCAACTGAACCAAGTTAAGTCAAAGTCTAACAAGCATTTCTTCAATATACTCAGGCATGCAGAGCTTGAAGTTTACAGCACAAATCCACAATGAGCTGCTTCTGACTTCCTGCCTGGCACCCATAAATAGGAAAAAGACCAATTCTCTGAAGGACTCTGCTTCCCATGCTGGCCATTACCACAGGCAGTAGTAGTGCATATCACAAAAGCATAAAGATGGGGAGCAACACGTTCAGTGCTCAAAGGTGAAAATTTGTTCCAGATCAAATCAAAATGAACACTAAATTTTTCACGCTTTGAAAATGCACAGTCTCCACATCATTTTCTGTTACAGCTCTTCTTACCAAGATTTTATCATTCTTATCTTTATCTTCAGCAACACCTCCTTTCCAGCCTGCTGGCATACAAGTCTCACCCTCCAGTCCCCTACCTACTGCCCTTGAATAGGAGCAACCTGCCTGAGTTCTTTTTAAGCCACTTTCTACTGTGACTGCAGAGATTCAGTGTTCAGTGCCCACCCACCAGGCTGAAAACTGACAGCTGGTTTCAGGGCACTGGTTCCCAAAGATACACAGTCCAGCAGGAACTTGGACCAAACTCTGGTAAAGGATCTGGAAAGCTTAAGGATTTACAAAAGCAGCAGATTTCTACTTCCATTTCTGTCTTCTATTAACACATTCCATTCCCCCTTCTTGATGAAATTAAATAAACTGCCATGCACTGCTGGCAAAAGAAAACTACACATCCTTACTCCAGATTTCCAAAAACCCAGTTTAAGTCTTCAGTACAATGCTAATGAAGAAAGGTATACCTGTTAGATGGCAGAGCATGAGGATTGTCTTGGCTGGAAAAACCTAAGACCTGATGGCTTTGAATTGAATGGTAAAGGTTAAAATTGTAATGGATATTTACTCCACAGTTATTAATTACAGTACAACAATACCATCCTTAAGCTAGAAAAAACAGATAAATAAGTTTACATACGCATCAGATGAAAGATCCCATCACAGGCGTTAATGTGAGACAAGAAGGAATTTCCTAAGCCTTGTCCAGTGTGGGCTCCTTTCACAAGGCCAGCAATATCCACCACATTCAGAAATGCTGGAATTTTGCTGAAATATGAAAGTTAAGCATTTCATTACTAAAGCACATTAGCCAAAATTTTGGGCACAGAAATAAATTCAGAACATAAAAATCCAACACTTTTTTTTGGAACAAGTTAAACATCACAGTATGGAATGCGTAAGACAAAATTCCCCCCATCGCATGTAAAACATCCATTCTCTAAGTTCTCTGTAAATATTTATATAAAATTAAGTAAACTAGTTTTGAAGTGTGGAATCATACAGACAACTATACAATAATTCAGCAGGCTTGGAAGACTGAGGCATAGATATGCCATGTGTAATGCACAGTTTTCCCAGGACCAAAGGGATAAGACGCAAAAGGCCATTGCACTCTGCTATTGCACACCTCTAAGGTTACCATTTAGTTCAGTAAGTTAACTTTCTCAGAAGACAAGGGCACTTTTTTTTTAACACAGTGGTGATTAAAACTAGCAGTGAACAGGGTTATGCAAAGAATTTGGAAAAAAAGCAGATAAGTTAAGATGGTATTATAATGTAAACAGCTGTGATGTTTTCCACCATAGCGAACAGCAAAGGGTTAAGCAGACGTTCACATGACATTTTATACAGCAACAACAGAATAGTCATTAAGTTCAAATTAGCTGACAAAAACCAGAAAAAAGCTTTTAAAGTTATGGGAAATTTATAAACTGCAAACCTATCCTCACAAATTCTCAACTTGTTTTAAAAGAGCAAGTAACTTACTGGGCATTAAACTTATGTATACTCTAGACCAAATTACTTCTCAAAATCCAGCTGAGTTGGAAAAAAAAAAAAACAAGAAACCACTAAAACTTTGTGATAAGGTGTGAACTAAAAGCACCTTCCTATGTTCTATGCAAATGACATCATCATCCTTACGAACAGTGGCAGAGAGAACCACACTGAAATGTTGCAAATCCCTCACTTGCAAAAGACCAGAAACCACACACCACAGTCTCAAGATCTCCAGCTTGATGGCTCCAAAATAAGTAGCTGGAACTGTAGTTCATTCCCATCAAACACTTTATCGCCATTACATTTCATTAGCACTATGCTAGGACCAATACAGCAGCTCACTGTTTTACTGGCAGTTAGTATACTGGCAAACACCCAAACCCACAGCTTCCACACCCCCAAGGAGAGGGCTATGACACGCCCTGAAGCCGGCATGAGCGGATAGAGCTGATTTGGAAAGCAGAGACTGTTCTGTTCTATGGTGAGTGTTCTTCAACGCCAGATTCAAATTCGAAGATATAAATTCCGTGGTCTACCTTAAGATGCCTTTTCCAAAGACCTACCTTTGCAGTGCTGCTCACAGACAGAAACAACCGCAAAGGTGGGAATGGGGGCTAGGGATGACCCAGCCAGTAACCTCCTAGGCAGCCCTTACAGAAACCCTCTCTGAGCACTATCACACTTCTGAAATCTTTACTGTCCACAGCCCAAACTGAGCTTTATTTTTATTAGTGTCACAACATGCTGATAAATACGTTTTTTCAAATACTGAAATATATGACATGACTGCTGTCAAATCTGTAACAGCAGGAAACTCCACCAGCAGGAGTGTCTCGTATGGCAGCTATAGTCCAGACAGAAAAAAATGTAGTTACAGAAATCTATGGATCATTGTCTCTGCTCAGAGCAACTGACTTAGGTAGAACAAAATAGAATTTCAACTTTTTTTCTTTGGTGCTACCCCACTTCCATTTGACTGTAAATAACACGTATCAGCAGATGTGCTTCCTCACTTCAAATTAATTCCCTAATTTGGGAAGAGATGATTCACTAGAATCTGTTTGAGTATAGAACATCAATTATTTCTGGAAGAGTGGTGACCTAAAGGTTTTGTTTTCAACCTTGCTCTAACATTTCCAATGAAAAATTATTTCTTTCAAGTAAAATAATTTCACAATACAAGATCTGCACAAAATCTTTTTGTTTACCAAGGTGAAGTCCAATGTGTCACTAAACCTGTTAGGTGTAATAAATTAGCAACTGACTGATATTTTTCATCTAAATAGTATCTCTGTGATGTACTTAGAAAGAAGCAATTACATAATACAATAAGTTACTTAAATTCAGGTACACAGTATGTTGACTTCAAACTTCACTAGGCCCATGAAAAGAAGGACTCATCTTTGGGAAGACGGATACTGTGTGCTGAGAGTTAATGCCGTGGAATGCAGTCAAAAGAACATGACTGTCCCACTATTTTTTTTAACTATCAGTATACAAACTCAGAAACAGCAAATCCTTATTTAAGGCACTAGCAAGAGTAACTCACCGTCTTAAGACAGAAGCCAGTAACTATTAATGCATTAATCCAGTAACTCCTTTTGCCTGACACAAACAGAACTAACATACTTCAGAAGAAACTGCGGCAACTTCCCAGTCCTTGCTTTTTGACACTCACTCAAAAGCAAGACAGAAAAATGCCACTCTTTAAAGCACTTCTCCATTGTCATTTTAAACTGTGTTTTAAGGAAAACAAAGGTGGTGTAAGAAATGTTCTATGCTCCCCTCTCACCTTTCTGGTAGGATTAACTTCCTGGCCAGCCACCAGAACAATTCACACTTTCACTACAAAGATGCCACATTAGAGCAAGACAGATACCTTCATATGCAGATGCCCACTCTATCACTAGAATCAACCTCATTTGCTACACAATGGAAAGAAAACCCCAGCACATTTCTTTCACAGTTGAGTAATACAAGCAAGAGACCTTTGAAGTATGTGGTTTTCCAATGCGCTTTCTCACCTTCACTTCGGGTACCACAAAGCTCACATTCCAAGCAAATTTAAAGTATCCCCACTGGCAGACACCTTCCCGGGTCTAAATCTGTTTCATCATAGAAAGATGAATACACAGAAAAACAGAAAAAGGCACAAGCTAGTCACACTTGCCTGTACTGTAGGACAAAGAGTAAACGTTATTAAACTAAATAAACAGAGAACACTGCACGGAATGGGGGTAAAGCACCGTGTATCTTGAATATGGTTTATTGAAGACTTAACTGCATTGCTTTTTTTTTCTCCTCCTCTAAACAAATTAATTTCCATTTCTTAAGATTCGTTAGTCAGCATTAGCATAATGTCACTGAGCCTCAAATGATCATCAGGAACAGGTGGCATCAACTGATCATTTGTACAAATCAGTGCAACACCAATCTACCATAAAGCATGTCACAAGGATTTAAAATATGAAAGAGAACACCAAGTCCAGAAGTATCTCTATATTTTAACCACAGGTATAATCCTGGAGCATGGATTTTTCACCTCACTTTGAAAAACAGCAGCATTCAGTATGTGTTAGTGTACTACCTTCACTGTGCGAGCAACCATGCAGCAAAGAGCACAAGACTCACTGGGCCAGACAAAATACAGTTTTGAAGTCTGGTGGTTAGGGCATTTCAGGAATAAGAGGCTTATGCATCCACAGGGTTACATATTTTGCAGGGGGTGAAGCTTATTTTTCACTAACTTAGTTTCAAATTTCAGTCCAAACCAGTTACTTATACAGGAGGATTCTTTACCTGACCTCTTTGTCCAGTACAGCAGTTCTTAATGGTACAATGCAACCAGTTACCTTTTTGCTTATAAAATGTACATACATATGCTATCTGCAATTTGTTGTACATATTTTTTTTTCCAAAATTTGAGGGGAAGAGGCATACATATATTTCTTGAGTTTCCACAAATAATTGCTTTGTTGAAAAAACTCACGGTTAGTACACTTGAAGCTGTGATTTCAACTGAAACATGGTAACTGAAATGCTGGTTCTCTCCCTGGATTTTCACTCTTCTAGATTTCCACAGTCTCTCTTCTCCAATGAAACCAAAATCCCATTTGTTTCTCTGCAGCATTTAATACATTTCACATCCACCAGGAAACCCTGGAAACCCATATGACAGCTTCAACTAAATTCAAAATGCAGCAGTTTTCCAGCAAGCCTTGATGATAATATTCATAACACGCTCACGTTTTACTCATTTCTTTAATAGTTCAAGAAATTTCTCTCAACTCAAACTCTGCCTGATCCTAGGTCCCACAACCAAGAAGGCCAGATTCTTCAATATGAAGGTAAAATGTCCAGCTCCCCTTTCTCTTTGGTAAAGCCAAATGTGCTACTAATCTCCTGGATCCAGCAGAGGCTCTTCTGCCTTTAAAAGCAGCTACGTTAAGTCTGTTAGAAAAGAGAAATTCTTCTTCCTTCCTGAAAATTCATACAACTTAAGTCAGAGTCATCTGTTAGCATTCACAAATGACCCGAAGTAAATGCAGAAACATAGAAAGAGAACATGTATATTGTGACAACCTCTTTGAGAGCCATTCAACTCTCAGTCTGTCCTCATTGTTATTTTTGGCTCATTTCCAAACAGTTCAGTCCCTCCCTCTTCCAGGAGACTGTACTCCCTATTACAGCTCCCGCAACCAATCTTGCAAGCAGTTTTGACCAATGTAAGCAAAATCCCTCACTGGGCAGTTAAAAGAATCTGCTTCCAAAGAACTAGGTACTGCAGATGAACCCTGGTCATTTCTATACAAGAATGATTTCATTAATAGCATTTTATGCATGTTACCGACAAACAAGACTTGAACCTAATGGCACATGAACCAGAAGTGAAAAATCTGCTAATTAAATTGCCTTTATATGAATTATAACAAGGTAAGAGATTCAATGTTGATTACAACACATACTCGGTGTCCTGTACATACGAAACACCTGCATTCTCAAACTATTCAGCAAGTTATTACACCAACAAAATACAATGAATTAAATTTTGCCTTCTCCCATCAGGCAGAAAAGACGGCTCAAGTCACCATTACTTAAGGTTTTTCATTCACTGCTGGCAAATACGCAATGCTAGAACACGCATCACAGCCCAGCTGATTTAAGCAGGCTCAAAACAAACTGAAGAGCAGGCAAACACCTAAGGAAAAATAACATTAACAACAGGATATAGTTACCAATTTTCAGTCATTTTCTGTAAAAAAACTGAATTCTTTTACAGATCCTGATATGTTAAGAGTTACATCCTGCTAAGTTATTGATCTCTCACTCTGAAACTACAGGTGGTTTCCATTTACATAAATGTTCTTCTTAAACATAGATTAAGTCCCACATGATGTCCCTCAGAAGTCCCACTGCTGATCTGATTTCTACAAAATGCTTTCCGGCAAGTGATTACATAATTTTGACTTTAAAACTTTATCACATATCTGAGTATGCTATCCTACAATGAGTTGAGGGAACTTTCATTTAATATTGCAGACTTTCATGATCTAGACAGCAATCAAAGTGACTCAGATTTAGTTCAGTAACCATCACTTGAGCACTAAAGATCTGAATGAATGAATTTTATCATCTGCAATGCAAAAAAACAAATCAAAGTAATCTGCTGACAAAAAGGATGGAGATCCTTAAGTATAATGGACAGTGCCAGAGTCGAAGAGGAGTAGTTGCAATTTAGATATTATCCTCCTTTGAGATAACCAAAATCGCCTTAAAATTTAAGTTTGAAAAGGACATCCAAGACATATCAGAAATAGTCTAGGTGAAATAGAAATGTTTGTGGTTGCAATAAGCTTGGTGTCTGTGAATGCATGTGTGCAAGGCAACGAACAGGTGCAAACAAGGAATGAAACAAATACTGACAACTTTTTAAGTAGTTTGATTCATCCTCTCTTGACTCACTCCTGCTTACAGCCTCATTTGATTTTAAGCAAGGGAGGAAGCAGAAACATAAGACTTTAAAATCACCTTTTTTATTAATATTTTCAGACAGCTACTATCAGCCAATGCAGTCTTCGGGTGTAATTACCTACAGTTAGGCTGTAGGTTAATTACCTTAGGCTTACTGTGCTTCTTCCTGAGTACTTTTTTTAGTCAGTCATGTAGCTTAGAGTAAAGCAGAAAAAATGCAAATAATTGCAGTGAGGAGATTATTGGGGCACAAAATAAATCAAAGAGGAAATTGCAGTCTCCTCCACCACCTCAGAGAAAATCATTTTGAGGCTGGACTCGTGTCACCTGAGGCACATCTCCTGGTCAGGCACAGCACACTACAGCTGTGGCAACAGGCAGGAGGATATATGGGCTAAGAGTGGTGGGTACATGCACCCAGAGGCTTTCAAGCTATTTGTGAGTGAGGACACAAATCACTGTTCAAATTACATGAGTTTGACACACTTACAATAAAAAAATATTTTTAAGTTTAAGGTGATTAAGCACCATTTTAATTAAATTTAGAACAAAAAATATGCAAGAAAATAGCTTCATTAAAGCTTTTATTAAGTTACTAAAATTTCTTCAGTTGCACTATACACACAGCTCTTTTTTTGTGTGAGATACCCATCACTCCTAAACACACTATGTCCCATAAAATATTATCTGCAGTTAACAGAGCAACTGTTTCTGGCTTCCGTGTCATAACTTTCACATCAGGAGCTACTTGCTGAGATGAAAAACATCTCTTTTCCATTACAGAATTAGCAGACCTCATCCTCTGCTACCTATTTTGGATTCATAGATTAGGTGGGGGGGAAATACACCTTTCTGTTTTAGTTCCTGCTGAAGTGAATCAGTCTACAGAAAATACTCTCTTTCCAATTACTAAGCTGGAACTAATCCAATCATTAGTCTGTAAAACCTTGCCTGAAAGTACCTGTACTGGGGGAACAGGGGTAGGAGGACAACAAAATAAAAAATCAACCCTCTCCTTTCTGAAAAAGCTACACATGGGCATAATGTAACAAACCGGTTTTCACTGAATATTGTATGAAATTTATAACAAACAAATAAGTAGTTTAAATACATACATTAAGTTAGTAACATAATATAAACAAGTACCTTAAAATAACAAGCATTCAGAATTGTGTTTAGTATATTAAGATTTCTTCTTTTATTTTAGTATCCACAGTTTCATTCACACCAAAAAGTAAGCAGTAGTAACACTAAAGCTCAAAGAAATAATCTATATCATTTGGCAACAACATGGCAGCTTTTACTCTAAGTTCTTAGAGCCCACCTTCCGTGTACAGTCTATATCATTCAACTTATTTATTGTCAACAGTCACATACATCCCACTGCTGCAGAAAGAAAAAAAGCACAGGTTACAAGTTCTGCCAGTGTACCTTATTCTATTAAGTACAGATTTACCTGTAGGTAATAGTGTCTAAACTGTTGCCTATGTGATTTCATTTACAAACATTTACATTTCCAATTTATACCAGGCAGCTTTCAGCATGGGCTAACAAGTAACAGCACACCAGTCCCAACCAAGCTGAGGCTCTCCTCTTCTGGAGAGAGGAACGGATCTTCAAGCAACAAACAGTACCTGAAGATCCCAACTCCTCCTCCAAAAGCAGAACAGCCATCAACTCATACCAGCAATGCCCCTGGCAATAGTCAGTCTCACTGCAGCAGAGCAATCCCAGAGCAGTGGGACAGACAGGAAGTGCCAGCCCAGCCCGGTCCCTCTCCCCTGCCCTGGCTCACAGCAGGCACCAAGGCAAGATCACTTTGTCCTGTCATACTTTATTTCAGTTAAGAAAAAGTCACCCCTTTTTTCTTTTCCCCATCTCCCAACAATGACTGCAGTTATGTGAAGACTAAGTGTAACATATGGGAAATAAAAACCCAAATGCTTTAGATTTTGAAAGACAAAATCCTGAGGCTAGACAAGAGTCCAATTTAAAGAGAATTCACTGTTTATAAAACATTCTGCATGCACAGATGGATTACGTCTACTAAGCCAAACAAGTAGAAAATTACCACAGAACATATTACATAAAGATGAAGAACAAAATCAAGACTATACAGAGAAATTAAGACATTTAAATTACAATTCAGTAGCATATCTTCGTGACTACAGCCTTGTTTGCCTGAGTTAGTCTCAGGCAGACAAGCACAAACAGCCCAATAAGTTACTCCAATCTACTGTCCTACTGGATTATCACTAATTATCTCTGCTTTATTACTGTTAGAGTGAAATAGAAAAATTATACAAGCAGCGTAAGTGAACTCGGGAGCTATAACTATCCACTAATGCCCACATCCATTGACTTTAAGTAACAAATATCTGTAGAAAGTCAAAAGACCATTCAAATAAAAGCTGATTATCCAGCTTATTATCAAACTCAGTATATTTACTGAATACAGATTCAGAAAATACACTGTTTTCATTAATATTTTAGAGTGATAAGGTGAGAGGGAGGGAAGGAAAATTTGCTAGTCAGAGAACACACATACAGGTATTTACAATCTTAGCACTGCTTGTAAAGATAGATGGCCAAAGGCAGGGTGAGGGGAGAGGTAATAATCTCTTTGTCACTTCAACTATTAATTTGGGAGTAGCCATTCATAGCTAAGTGAGATGAAAAAGGGATTATTGACATGGCCAAAGCAGCACTAATAGTACAATTTGAAGAAAATTGTCAACAAAACTTCAAAGCCACACCATTATCTTTGCACAGTCAACAGCCTGAAAGCTCTGTCTCTAATTCAGCAGTTTCGTTTTTAAGATCCACGCACAACCATACTTAACACTGACTTGAGCAGGAAAAACAAGATAACATGTTGTAACATGTTATCGGCTTCATATTAATGCAGTATTTAAAAACTGCACAATAGTTACAGATGGGAACAGCTTGTTTAGACCTCAAAATTAAGCCAGAAAACTGATTTTTGATCAGCGACTAATCAAACTTTTTTATCTGTGGGTGAGATCTAGCTCTAAAACTGAGGCCCAAGAGCTGGAAAAAAGCACACATGTGCATGCCAGTTTGACCTACTATTCATGTACACTCACTTGATTCAAGATACCTCTGCAAGTAACTAAAAACTGAAATTGATGAGTCACAAGTCCCTATTTAAGTTTCTGTTTTCTGAAAGCACCTTAAATTTTGATGTTCAAGAAAAAAAAAAGTTCCCACACTGAACATACAGAGCAGATTACAGACACAGTCAATAGCAAAAAAATGGATGTGGCAAAACTAATCTGCTCCTAGAATAATGAAAGAATCGGAAGAGATGTAGTGTAGGAATATCCTTGAATATAGCACAGAACGAGTAGCAGAGCCTATTAAAGGGAGAGAAAATCAGAGACGAAAAAGACTGCCCATAAAACTTATTGCCAAATAACTGAGGATGCAGGGATAACGACAGATATTTGTTTAGCTCCCTACAGCACACACAATATCCTAAATGTTACAAGGTATAGGGTGGAAATCTTACAAATGAGCAACCTTATGACATGTTAGGTATGTCCACTACTGTTCATTTTCCAAACCTCTTCAGAAGATCCTCCAAGTCACCTGGGAGCAACCACCTTCAAAGACAGGAACACCAAGCACCAAATGGTGCTGAGCAGTGACTGACAGCTCCTACATTTATCATTCTCATAAAATAAAGGTCATATTGTGGGCATGGGAGAGGTATAATCCAGATAGACATACAATTTCACATTCTGAAACAGATGTCAATAACAAACTTCTAGACATTACAGCTGCATTAAACTTTTATGAAAAGTTTTGGTTCAGTAATACTACTTCAGCTGCCTAACTGAAGAAAAATATTAAGAATTTGAGTTACCTTGGAGGTTTGTGATACTGGCATAGGAAGTCAAATCTGTCATCTGGCACAGGTACTCGACTCTCGTTTGGATCAATAGTACAGAAGGGAAAATTTTCCGCTGCTGCTTGACTCTTGGTTAACACATTGAAAAACGTTGATTTCCTATAAACAAAATACACACATTCTTAAAGCAGTTCAATTCTGAAGCATTTAAAAGTACTGGATAAAACCACATCTTATCCTAACCTTAAGTAATACTGAGCTTTCCCTTTAGTTCAACAGCAGTGACCATTCCCCTGATTATAGAAGAAGACACATCTATCTGGAATGTCCCACTGAAACGCAGTGATGTTACCTCTCTTCTCCACCCTTTAAAACTCCCCCAGTACATACACTGCACACACATGTCAGCAAAAAAAAAAACCAAGTCAAAAGCAATGCACAGCCCTACTGGTCATTTCTCACTTTCCTCAAGTACAGTGAGACACCCGTAAGGATGCCTGAAACTTTTCTTTGAACTAGTTTTGCCATGACTCACCCTTTCCACAAGTGTATTGTTCCTTTAGATTTATTTACATTGTAACACAATGTCAGTATCTAAGCAATAAAAGTCAACAATGAAAAGAGAAAAAAAGCGGCACAGAAAGCAAACCAAATCAGTTAATCAATTACAAGTAATCTTCTGTGCATATGGAGATACAGTTGTACCTTACCAAACTATTTTCATCCTTGTTAAATATCAGTGGAAAAAAGCCTACAAGTACGCTATCAGAGGAATAAAAAGAACACTTTCCCTTAAACCAAGAGGCAGATTACTTTGTTGGCATTTATTAAACCAAAAGAGCAGTTCTTGATTTGTTTACTCCCAAATCTTCTACCATAAATATTCAGGTTGTTGTGTTTTTCAGAGCTGCTCTGCATACAGCCAACATGCTCAAAAGTCACTAACAATTTTCTTTGAAAGTTACATCATAACGTAACTGCAAATGCTATTTATCCCCATTGACATGCAGTACAATGCTACAGCTGATTATTTCCTTTATGGAATACATCTTAGCTACCCTGAAAAATAAAGTAAGTTATAATGAAAACATTAAGGAAGCAATGCTTCCAGCTTTAAGACATGCAGAAAGGTTTGTTCTCTAATTTGTTAAAGATTTAAAGTTTGAGAATGCTGAGACCTTCTCTTAGTAAATAGGATACAAGAATTAATACCAAAAGGTTTCACATGTATATCCTCCAGGCAATCAATGGATCCTCCTTTTCAAGTACAGCTCCTGTGAGGACCCATAACAACTACAGATGACAAGCATGACAGAAATCAATGATTAACGTTCCATCATCTCTTCCAAACTGTCACTTAGGCTTGTCTCACTACAAACTCTGAAGAAGTTTCAAGAAAGAAAGTCCTCTTCACTGCTAATGACACGGAATAATTAACCCCTTCCTGTGCACATCATCTCAAAACATAAAAGGAATTTGTTGTGCACGTGTGCCTAAGTATTTGCATGAAAACATGCATTACACAAACACAACAGTAGAAGTAAGGAAATACAAAGGACATAGTGTTTTACGAAACTCAGCAATTACTAAGAATTTTCCTTTCTCTGACCCCTTCTCTATTATCTTGTCCAGACTCGTACACACCTGCCTGTCGCTACCAGTTTTGCGTCGCTCCACCTGCAAGTAGTTCCAGCTAAAGATGGAAGTGCATCACCGAGCAGTAAGACTTGTGTCCCTCAGCTCGTATCCGCACCTGTGTGCACCCAGACAGCGCCTCAGGTCCCTGCCCGGCGCAGGGGCGAACGCGGGGAGAGCGAGGAGCCTCCCTGCCCGTCCCCGAACACCTACCCCACGTTCGGCAGCCCGACGATCCCGATCTTCAGGGACGTCCCGAACCTTCCGATAATCGGGTGCGACTTGACCCCGTCGCCTCCCTTTTTCGGGGGCATCTGCAAGCACAGAGAAGGGCACACTGAGCTCCCCGCGACACCCTCGCGCACCCTCCGCGCCCCGTCCCCTCCCGGCACGGCGCAGCGGCCCAGCCGGGGCCTCCGCCTCCAGAAGGCCGAGGAGAGACAACCGCGCGGCAGCGGCCGC
>VWZT01015020.1:133723-156375 GCA_013397055.1 Pachycephala philippinensis
CCGCCCGCAGGTAACAGCGGCGGCCACGGCGGAACGGCCGGGCACCCGCAGTAACGCTGCTTGCAAATGCGGGCGCAAATCACAGAATCAATGAGGTTGGAATCCAAGACCTCTAAGATCATCGAGTTCAACCTATGACCAAACACTTGGCAAACTAGACCATGGTACTTAGTGCCACATCCAGTCTTTCCTTAAACACCTCCGGGGACGGTGACTCCACCACCTCCTGAGCAGCCCATTCCAATATCTAATTCTTTCTGTGAAGAAATTCCTCCTAATGTCCAGCCTAAACCTCCTCTGGCACAGCTGAAGAAGACCATGTCCCTCTAATCCCGTCACTGGGTGCCTGTGAGAAGAGGCTGACCCCCATCAGGCTACTCCCTCCGTCCTGGGAGTTGTAGAGTGATAAGGTCACCCCTGAGCCTCCTCTTCTCCAGGCGAAGGTCCTGGTCTCCTGTTTGCCCACCCATCAATCCTGCACCAGAGCAGGAAGCACTGGTGTCTTGGTTTGAGACAAAGTTGGAGGAAAAACGTCCTAAATGAACGTCCCTCTGTTAGAAGACAGATTTCAGCAGCCCCTTCCCCACCAGGTTTGGAAAGAAATTCGGAAAGGTGAAATACCCAATGCCCAGAGAAGTGCCATGTGCTTTTTGGATTCAAAGGAGCACTGATGCACACCACTAGATTTTTCTTCATGCTTATCTAGATAAAGAGGTGTATGGTCAGGAGGAGACGCTAGTAAATATATTGTGATTTATTTATAACAATTTACATGGCAAATTAATAAAATAATTAAGGAATAAAATAGAGAGGTTATGAAGAAAAGATGAAACATTTAGAATCTATGGAAAATTAATTGCGGAATGCTACAGAAGTCAGATCAGGACTCTTCAAAAAAATTAGACATTTTCTTTAACTCAGGCTCTGATTCTCTGAACCATTAAAGACTGGCACCATCAAGTGTTGCCTGCTAAGAAAATTGAAGGAGAGAAGGCAGTAAAAACTATTCTTATAGCATGCCCTATTTTAAGTCCATAAGATAAAATTCTCAAAACTTGAAAAACACCAGAGTGAAGGAGTCAAGGTGAGAGTATCATCAGATATATATCATCTCTATCACAGTAAATGGAATATAATATTGAACATACTTTTAAATATTTTTTTTAAAGAAAGGACACTTCTACTAAGCTTATTCGAAATTATACATAAAAAATGTCTGTTACAACTTTTATATTTCAGTGACATGAAATTTTTGTAACAATAATATTGAGGAAGAGAATGCTGTATCTTTTCAGAGTTTTTCTGTTAGCATACTGCTAATAATAGTTCTTGCTAGTAATATATTTATGTGGTCTTTCTACTGTCTTAAAATCTATCACTATACACTTAAGAGGGAAAAAATGTATATCTAATTCAGATTAAGATACAGTTACGTAGCTGTTGAATAAAGCTAATGTATTACTACACCAAACATTCAGTAATACTGAAATTAACAGAAATTATTTATAAATAAATTCAGCACAGCCCCTGAATCCTTCACATCCATAAATTACAAACTTCAGTAACCAAATTTAGTTTCCTTTTCCGGAACAAAATAAAAACGCCATAGTTTTCCACCCTTGTAAAGTTCAAGACACTTTACTTGTCCTGAAAGCAGCCGTTTGCAAGACTATTTCACAGCAACAGTACAGGATGGATTTGCCTAGCTCTATTAATAAGGCTCTATTAATAAGATTGTCTTCTTAAAATAAAAATATTTAACTTACCGGTTTGTAAGCACAATACGGGGGTAAGGCATAAGCAGTTTGATATGTGAAGTAAAGGAGTGTATGAGTGTGTTTGCATATGTGTACGTACACAAATAATAAAGCCTACTGTAGGTATAATTTTGGTTTTAGCTGTTGGGGAAAACAGCTAAACTGGAAGAGAAAAATAAATTAAAATTCCTGCCTACTTTTGTTGCTGTACTTCAATGTGACTACATATGGTACCAAAGTCAGCGATGTGTGTACAAAAATGTGCAAGTTTGAATATAAGTTTTTAATTTATGCTCTTCGTTCAACATACTGTAATAATGGCCCCCTTCTCCCCTTCCCTCCCACCCCCCTCCGTAGTCCCTATATCTAATTTACTGTTAGCATGGCCACTTCACTAAATGCAGATACAGGACTTCAAAGCATTTGATTCCTTCAGCTAGAAATCGACTCATGGCCATGTAACACTTCATCTTACATGCTTTTGATTTCAAGTTGCTTTTAAAGTCAAGGTTTGCCTTATTTGGCTGAATGTTTCTATCCAAATCCGTCATAATGGTGAAAACCTCATTGTAAACCGGCATACATAGTTTAAACCATAATAATCTTGACCATATTACATACAAAATATGTTTTATAAGTTTAACTGAAAAAAACACAAACATCTAGAAAGCAATCATCTCCATGTAAACTCTCCAACACTGAAGTACTGCACAAATACAGCTTATTGTCCAGCTGGATCATGTGCAGAAGCCAAACAGCCCTGGAGCAACTCTACCTGATTAAAAACAATGTTTAAGGGCCAGTAATAAAACAAACAGTTTGTTGTTTCTGCCACCAACATAGTCTTTGCTTTCGGCTGCCCAGAACATATATTTACAGCAAAGTCACCGTTAACTGCAAAAATAAGTGGTTTTGTAGAACTGAAAGAATAAAGACAGAGCCCCTGATCCTTGCTGTGACCAGGTAATATTCAGTGCAGCCCAGGGGGTGAGAAGAACACAGCTGCTTTTGCACGCCCCAGCTCGGAATTACCTGGGTCCCTGCCACTTGAAGGGAGCCAGATGACTCCTAGTAATAAATACACTTGGTACTGAAAAGAAACACTACTCAAGGGCATGGTCTAAACTAAATGGTGTTCATCGAGTTCTGTGAAGTTTAAAGGTAGTCATCACACACCTGAACTGTGCTTGAATACAAAATTTTTAAACATTATATTTGGTAGGGTTCAATAGTGTTTGTTCTTTTAGCTGTGGATTCAGCTGATTTCATAGAGAATCTAACCTTACTCCATTCTTTACACACTTATATTCATACTACTCTTTACATTTTATATTTACACATTTTCATTCTTTTGTATTGTGATAACTGTCCTTGTTTTAATGGTAACAGATTGTTAATGGTGTTAGTGCAGCTCCAAAGATGGTCAGGATTTGTGTGGTGGCATAAAGCATCTCTCTCACTCCTTTCTGTGGTATTCCAGCCTTTGTCAGTCTAGAAGCATCTAGTGCTAGTGCAGAACAGTCTGATCTGCCACAAATTATTAATATTTCTAGATAATAACTCTGGATATATCAGCTGAATTTCATAACTTTAACATGGACAATGTCACTAACAGGCATAATACGTACTGAGATCTTCATAGTGAGAATTGTGAAAGAGATTTGCTCACAAGAAGAGAGAAAGCCAAGAAGAGAGAGGTTCAACAGTAGGACAAATTACCAGTGAATTAATAACATTTCAGTTCAAGAATGACAGGTCTACTTTGAACATTTCAGTACCTTAGCAAAATGAGAGTACCACTATAAAATAAAAATATTTTTATGATTAATACTAATAAAAACAGAGAAAAAAATTAAATTGGGACTGATCATTAGGTGAGCAATACTAGGCTTTTTCTAGGCCTCCAAGAAGCTAGGACCATTCTAGCATGACCATTTCTTCTCAACAAAAAAACCAAATGACATGAAAGAACTGTTAAAGGAAAATTAATGGTAGTGGTCTAAGAAAATATGTAGATTTCACTTTATTTAGTATTGTAGATAGTATCATTGAATTGTGTGTTAATCAAGATGCTTGATAGTTGAACAACGAACTATGAAAAAGGAACATAAGTATTAAATACTTTTTGTGCCTTGAAGGGTATTATTGAACATGAATGAAGATCCTCTAATTTACAAGTAGGGAGACTTCTGTCTCTGAATTTGGACTATACCTGTGTACTTTAAAAAAAGAAAGCAAACGAAAAATCCAAACCAGCCCACCCTGCAAGAATGCTGACTAAGAATAAACCCACAGAAGGACTTATTCTTGAATCAGTTTTTTGCAATCTTTGAGCTATGTTCAGCAGCCTGGGAGACACTGGCAAGAAAGAAACCTTAGGGAAAATAAAATTAGTTTTCTGTACATGTCTCTAAACTCTACATTTTGTGTGAGGTACAAGTTTGAAGTTATAACATCAGAAGCTAAAATAATGTAAGTTTTGGTATTTAGTCTAGATTTTTAACTGTGTGCCGTTAAATGTCTATGCAAGAATAAGAGACTCTTGCTACCTTTCAAAGATATTTCATCTTTCTCTTCTAGGGCACAAAAATGTTTGTGATGTAACTTCTTAGGATAGATAGAATGACTTCATATGCTGAACACAGTAGAAAAATGTATAGAGAGAGATCTGGATAGTTGAACTTAAAAACACGATCTCAGGAAAAAAGCCACAAACCTCATTCTGGATCTAACACAGATTGAACAGTTATATTCTAGCCTAATAAGATACATTCTCTTTTGATGGAAGAACAAAATGAGATACCTAATAAACTACGTTAGTTAGGTGATAGTGATACATTTTATACACTACATATTTGCAAAATTACTGTAAAATGAAAACCAAACAAAATATTGAAGGACATCATGCAGCGATTCTGGAAGTATTTTAAGTTTTTTCCATATTATATTTATTCTACTTCTTAACTTCAGATTGTAAAGTATTTTATAACCTGAAAAGTTCAGATAAAATGGATTAATAATAGTCATCTACATTTCTAGAGGCTTAGAAAAAGAGTTACTTGTGGGAAATAGTTAGGACACTATTTGCAAAATAGCAAAGAATTCTTTACACTCTGGAAAACCTGCAACCTTTACCAAGTCATCCAGGGTGCTCACAAAAATTGCATGTACGACTGGATGTGGAGCCTGGTGCAGAGAAACGGGGTGGGACATGTTTCTCTGGGCTTATGAACGAAAGCCCCAAAGCGCATCACCCCTCCGCACATAGAGAGATGGCAACAAGGATACAGACTACATCTCCAAGATGGGATCGCATAGGAAAATTTCAAGAGTTTACCACTGCAGTCAGCCAGTTTTGCCTCGTGAAGGTACACTGCTTAGCATGAGCAGATGAGTGGATACCTCAGTCTAATTCAGAAACACTGCACCCCTAGAGAAGGTGGGGGTGACAGTTTCTGTTCTACATTAGGATTACGGTGACCTCTGTAAATACAATGGAGATTTATTCCGTACAATGCTTCAGTTTACATGTAAATACTAATGGCATACTGCTGATATTGCATTCTTGTGGTTATAATAATCCAATAATTTCTTCCTCATAATTCAGCTACTATATTACAAAAATCCAATAGAAATCAGTTTAAAACTTGGATCACATACATATTATTTTTCTTTAATTCCACGGTAGTGTTCTTTTTTATAAGAAAAAGTCACAATGCAATTACGCTCCACTTGTGTGCTCAGGAGAGGACCTCTTAGCTACTTTGTAATCTTGTAATTCTCTATTCAGAAAGGCTTAGAAGCTCAGCAAAGCTTTACTCAACACCAATGTTTTCCCCATAATTTACTTACAAAGTTGTTCCTAACTTTCTAGTCTCGACTGTGTAGTACTCTCATCTATAAATGTGGGATTTGCCATATTTTAACCTAGGAAACAACTTGTATATGCACACTATTGGTGGTGCCAGCATAAACCAAGAATCCATAGGAATTGCAGAGACCCTGGCAGTCCTCATCTCTGAGGGTGCCTTGTCACAATTGCCTTGCACCCACCATCATCTGGCAACAACTGTTCAGGTGCCAATGCTCCTGATACAAACCTGTTTAGCAGTCAGCTTCCCAGTGCATCCCATGCCCTGTTGTCCTAAAGGAGAGTTACATTCATGTCAGTATCAGGAAGAGATCACTGTCCTGCCCTGCTAGTTGCTGGTCTGGAGGATGCACACAGCAGGACAGGACTGGGCATGCCAGAAGTGCTTGCTGAGCAGCCAAAGCTTGGGAACACCTCTGCAGAGGAGTTCTGGAAAGACAATGAAATCCTATTCCCAAACACCAAGAAATTACTTGTCAAGTGGTAAAGATTACTATCACCAAGTTAAGAAATAACACATGATCATAGAAGTTCTGTCACCTCACAATTGTAATATTTTTGTGGGTGCAACCGAAGGTTGACTTAAGCATGAAAGCTTGGACACAGATTTCACGAGGGATTTCAGAACCCAAATAAATTCTGGAAAGGGATTTTCAGCCAGAGGTTAACTACTGGCTGCCACTATGTAATTCCTGCTCCACTGAGGAAACACAAGAGCATGGCCTACCACAAATAACTATTTTTCAGCCAAACCTAATCTACATCTTTTTTCACACTTATTCCAGTATTTTTATCCCAGTCTCCCTTTTAAAGCAAAACTTTGCCTTACAAAGTATTTTTATTCCTCTCAACAGCTTTATTTAGATTCTCACATCTCTACTACAATGTAAAAGAAAGGTTTGTGCATTGGCAGCAAGCGCATTGAGAACCCTAAAGTGGGGAAGAACTACTGCTGACCAGCTGTGGGAAGGCACTGAAATAACATCAGTGACCTGCTCTGGGAAGAAAGACGGGACGACTCTTGTGACAGATGAAAAAACCTTTAATGGTTTAATTTTTTACATAAGTGAAACAGATTGATTATATCTCTCTCTTTGTGACACTGAAATTTTGCCTGTCATAATGAACGTTCACAGGGAAGAGCAATCTTTATCAGAAAAGGTACTCACCTGCTCTGTTCTTGCGCCAAAGATTTTACAATATTTGACATGCCAGTCACAATTTACAGGACTCCTGACAACATCATCTGAGAAATTACACATTTGTGTTGGTCTTTTTTAGAAATCAGGTTTTTAAAGTGTGACCCCTTGTTTCTAACCATAGGCTATCTGACGAGAAGTGAATACAGCTGTCAGCTGGTGGGGCAAAAATTTTTAATGTCAAGAATAGGAGAATCTCTGAAAGCTCCATGGCCTGTACGCATGGCTGTCTAATACAAGTGGGCAGCTTAAGTAATTTAGGAAGAAAAGTTTATTTCCTGACTGCACAGAGCTTCGACTGTCCAGTTACCTATTACAGCTATTCTTTTTTCACTTCAAGGCAGGCAATAATATTTTCTTGTGCATTATGTAAACTTAAAGTAGAACATATTATTAAGGATTTGAGGTGTCTAGCTTTTTTAGACTGCTTTAAAAAAAGAGTCAAAGACTGCTACTTGAAGTTATACAGGATCCCTTTAAGATATTTGTAGGACATTGGACATGAGAAAATACTCTTCTCTGCTTATTTTCCTAAATATCTCTTCTATGAACCATCCTTTTATAATAAATGCGCGTGCTGATAAATCTTAAAAAAGAACTACAGAAATATTAATTACGTTGTGATTGTTTATCATTTTTCCCATAATAACATCTTTTGTGTATTCTGTTCATTTTTGGGAAGGTCTTATGATCTAATCTCCAACCTATTTAAAAGAAAATGCTTTGTGTGCCATTTTGTACTCATGGTCGTTTGGAGTTCTATTTCAGTTTCATTAATATTGATGGAACTTGTCTCTGCACTCATTCTCAGCAGATTCTTTGAAATTAATCTTCAGCATTTACTGTGATTTGTTTCTGTTTTCTGCTTCATCCCTGAATCCAGCTCTTCTCTAGTTAATTTTGTTTTCTTTATTTTTATCCACTTGCTATGATGGTTCTACTACTTGTGCCACTGTGGTGTGTCAGTCCCTTTATGGGATCCCTGTTTCGTCTCTGCCTTTCACTGTGATTTTCCATCATTATGGGCCTCTTGAATAAAAATGTAGCCCTTGTTTCTGACAAAGTCCATGTTCCTTTTCTTTCTGTGTGATTTTCCATCATTATGGTTCTTAAATTTCTTGAATAATGATATATACTATGAACAAATGCATGAAGCAGTAATGGCTTCATCAGTGTTTTCTAAAATATATCTGCAGCTTTTAGAGCATACAGTGCTACAGCAGAGTCTGTGCCATGTTTGTACAAGCATGATTTTTAAAGTGTATTTTGTAGCCTATTGATGACTAAGCTGCTGTGCATTAATAATTTGCCGTCTTTCAAACATTATCTATTTTTCAGGATAGTGGTTTCAAAGAGATATTGAAGTTGAGGAATAAATACTAGCACTGAACATCTTTTTTTAAAATGGTAAAAACATAAACCCTTTGTAATGTTTACAGCAATACCACTATATTATGGGACTAACAGAATTCTTTTTAGGCCTTTTACATGAAGGATGTATGAACAGATTTCAGAGTTCTTATTAAAACAAGTCAACATTTTAATTCGAAGCAGCATATCATAATAAACAAGTAATCAGAATAAATGTTTTAAAAATATATCTGCAAAAACGTGCTAATAGAAAACTTGTACTCTAGTACTAATTAGTTACATTTGAGTTATGTCAAATCCATGATGAAAACCAAAAGTGTAAAAACATTTAAAATCAGTTCACCAATTTGAACATTGGAAATCTTTAATACGCCATAATGTAGGTTGGTGTAAAAATAGGGATCAAAATATTATAAAATATTTCCTACCTTATTTGATAGTAGTGGCACAGTAACTCAGTCCACAAAGTGCTTTAGTGGTTTCAAAGGGGGGAAAATATTAATTACAAAACACCAACCAAGTATGTCAATGATTTCAGCATTACTTTTTTTTTTAACATACTCTGTAAAATTATATCCATTAGTGTTTCATTTTGGATAACAGATGGAAAGCTTAAAGATCTGGAGAGGCTTGCAAAAGTAAACCATCATTTCTAAAAACATTTATAATGGTATTTACAATTGGCTACAGTCTCTCCCACCAAAACAAATGGGTCTTGTGGTATTAATTAGAGAAAACTTGGTTCCTATGTGTCCTGTTTCCTTCCATTTGAAATACAAGTATCAAAATTCCTTGAAGTTCTCTAAGGAAGCCAAATGTGAAATGCCCCAATTGATGGCTCCAGCACACCGCCCAGGGGCTGGAAATACTGTCCCATTCTCACCAGGGAAGCTGGTGGCCTGGAGCAGGTGAGCTGCCCACAGAATTCCAACCAGGCACAAAGGATGTCAGCAAGACCAGTGGGAACAGCTTCCCCATAATGCCCAAGCAAAAACAGCAAAACAGGTTTGGCAATGGCAACCAAGATTAGCCACAAATCATTCACTGTCAGAAAAATCAGTAGTGACAAAACAAGTGTGTGGTCGAGCCAGGTAGCCAAGTGAAAATAGACTGGAGATCAGATCACATGATCTTCACAAAAGGTCACAGAACTAGGGGCTGGCACACCTACAACCTCACACCTCAGTGTAAACATAGCTCTCAAGCACAGACAAGTCCCCAGCGAGACTCTCTCACAGGTCTGTTCACAGCACCTGATCCCAGGTGACAGTCCTGCCCTGAGCACAGGCAGCCAAGCTCCTCAGCAGGTGGAAAAAGGTTGTCCTGCATTTATGCTTCACTCAGGGTCCTGACTCAAGCAGATTTCACTAATTGACACTCCTTACCTCGGTGCCTTGATACAGCTAAGAATCCTTTTATGTCCTTCTCAGTTTATATTCCAAAGAATCAGTGACTGTTTAACAATGTTTGTATTAATGATTTCTTCTTACTCCATTCCCTTACAATGTGAGCATGGTGCCTCAGTGACAGCTATTTAGCTGCACTGCTGGTTCAGTGAAAAGCCTTGGGAAGATCGCTGATTTATGATATGTATCTGCCAAATGATGATCCCACTTCAATTTTCTTCCCTCACAGTGTTTTGTAGATTGGAATGCGTAGGTAGGTGGCCAAGTCTGAATAGCTGTGTTATGTTAGTTCAGTAACAATGAAGTGTCATTATTTTTGGCTAATGTTAATGTGTAACTGGTGTATGGCCTGACATGCATCTGAAACATTTACAGATTCTGGAAAAGAGATCTACAGTCACTCACAGAGCTGTCTCCAACCATTCTAATGAGAAGATGAGATTGTTTTGTGCACAAAGTGGGAGAAGACTTAATAGAATCAGTCACAGTTTTAGTGGTACCTCTGCTTCAATAACCAATTTATGTCAATTTATACCCAATTTTCTTAAGTAGATGGTTGAGAATAGTATTGCTATTTTTTTTATCTTCCAGGTAAAAGGTACTTCTCTTTTCATTTTATCTGGGATAAGTTATGAAGTCATTTCTCAAATGCAAGTTTCAATCCATCATTAAATAATAACTTGAATGATTGCTTCTCTTTTCTTAACTCTTAGACTGGAAACATACTTGCCCTTTCTGAATCTGCAAGTTCCAGTCCTCATCATTCTTTGTTTCAGAGTAGTAGTAGCAAAAATAGTATGTGATTACTGTCCCTATCAACCTCAATTCCTATTACAGAAAACAAAAGTTATAAAATGTTTCACTGTATCCAAGTTGTTTTCTCTAATTCCCCAATTTAAGAATGTCATGATGACATTCTTAATTTTGTTATGCAAGGAGACAAACCATGTCTTGTTTTCAAAGCAAAAGAATAATTAAAACACACAGAAAATACAAAGATTCACACTGTAAAAAATAAGCTAAAAATGAAGAAAATATACTTCAGAACAAAAACAGGGGCTCACATATTCATTTCATGTTTCACTGAATAAAAATCCAGATGACTTCACAGATGAATCTGAGATAAAGTTAACCATTTTCATTGCAATTCTCTGTGATACTTCTCATGTTGGCTAACGTTTGCTGCAAGATCCCTGCAGAAACATGGGCTACTTTTAAAGGCATTCAACAATCAAGGAAAATTCTGAGTCACTGAAAGTCCACCCAACACAAACCTCAACACACGTACCAACTCAGACTTCCTCATAGCAAACCAGTAATCATACTTCACCTATATCTTCTGCATATTTTTGAGTTATTCATGTGTGGCAACACAGGAAACATCCTATCAGTTCACTGTCAGTCTCATGGGTCACATATTCAAGGGAATTAGCAACAGCAGCAGCAACATTTGAGAAGCAGGACGTGTGCAAAGCAGGGTAAGAATTCCTATTGATTCAGGTGATCTCAAGTCTCTGCTGTTATTTCTTCTGTAATTTCTGTGGGGTTTTTGTTCAGTGCTTGGTGCCTCACTGGATTTCAATGAGACTGAAATGCCATCTGCCTCAGCAGTCTTTTGAGCTTAAGATTCCCACTTCTTTGGAGAGGTGTACTGTGAAGCACAAAATGCCTAAGAACAGCAGTCAGTCAGGAAAGCAATGATGGTCCCCAATGCCTGTATTTACCTCACTGCTGTGATAACACAGGGGGGTAAATGACCTCCACAGAACTGAAGCTATGTCTGCTGTCAGACTGACAGCTGTGCTAGCCACAGAACTATCTTTAACATACAGAATTAATAAAAGGAACACATTGTTTATATCATATACAAATCCCAGCCACCTCCCCAAGTCTGTACCTGAAAGTATGAACAGCAGAGTAATCATGATGCACAACCCACTTCCCAAAGCTAGGAGAGGAATAAGGCAATTAAACACAACTGGTCTCTTACCTAGGCTAATTACACTTAGCACCTGCTTGAATGCCTTCTGCCCAGCTGAGGAACATCAAGCTGTCTTAGAAACACCCAAGCAAGGCCTTTCAGGAAACAGAGAAAGCTCAAGGGATCTTTGGCCTAGGAAAGAAAATCTAGGAAGCTTCTCTAGTGTTTCAGGAAACTACAAAATGAGTGAAAACCATTAATTGCACAAGTGATGTTCTGTGGATGAACTTAGTTTTTCCGAAAATTTCCAGAGATTCCTTTAGAAATAATCATCAGTCTGTGAATCACAAACAGTGCCTGGGAGATGCTATGTCCAAGAGTATAACATGAACAAATGCAATAATTATATTTACCAAATAAATATTTTCTGGTTGGACTTTTTTCTTACTTCAGAGGTCAGTTTCATATCAATATTATCTAGTACACAACATAGTATTATATGCAATGTATGGAGTTCATAACTTAATTTCAAAAGTAGTTTTACTTCTTTTACTTTCTCTGCTTAAAGTCAAATAAATATATATGCAGTCCACATTCAACTACCACAGAACTCAAAAATCCCCCAGAGTTGTGACTTCAACTTGAAAATAATAAGCATATGTAGCATTTTGAAGGAGGGAAGAAAGGTAAACCGATTACTTTATTTTTGATTTTTGGTATCTCTAAGGAGAGCTGATAACTCCTCTTTAAAAATTTCTGCCTTCAATGAATTTGCAAATATGCCTGGCTGCAGCTACAAGTGGGATGCAGAAGCTGCAGGACACCAAAGCCACTCCCATAACATTTAAGTGAGGGTGTACATCAAACCAGGAGATTTATAGTAATCCCCTGCTATTAGACACACTTTTCTTGAAAGTGTGAGTTCCCCTATTAGCTACTCAGCAGGGGACTCCATTTACCCTGCAAGTTGTCTGAGGCATGCAAAATGTTTAAATTTTGAGAGAATCACAAACAGCAATATCTCCAGAGTATAAAACATGACCTATTTTTTTTAATTGCTCACAAAACAAGACACGTCCAAAGTGACATGGATACAAATAGCTTAACTTGAACTTGCTTAGAACCAGCTCTGTAACTCACACACCGTGAGGATTTGGTTGTGAAGCCTCATCAACAATCCATCAGGTGAAAATCCGATGCCTCAGTATCACAGAGACCAGTCTTTCTGGAAAGATGAAATTGGAACAACAAGGCTGCCTCAGACTTTAATTAGCCTTCCCATACATGACAAAGAGCTCACTAGTAATTTTGTCAGCAACTTCAGTACTGCTGTTTTAAATTTCTATAATTCCTGAAGACTGCATGAGTTAAGAACTTTGAAAATATTTGATATTTTAATGGTTTTAGGGCTTTCCTCCTTTTTCAGTATGTACCTCAGCATTATTGACTGAAGAACTACGAGCCTACTTAGTTTTGAAATTTGAAATTGCAATAGACTGTGAGCTGTGGTAGGTATGTGGATCAACAGATTGGAAGTTCACCCAGGGACACTATTTAGGAAAAAAAAACTAACCAAAATGTATTTGTGCTTAAGAATTCTAAGAGACTATATTCTCTTTAGCTGAGATTAAAGATGGTAACCTACAGTCTCAAAACCCTAACTCACAAAGATTTGTCATATTCCTGTTTATTAAAATGTCCTTTTAAAATCTTTATTAAATTATATCTGCGGTGGGGTGAATGAGCACTAAAAAAGAAGCTCTGTAATGATTCTGAAGTTAAATTCCAGTCATTAGATAATAATTTGGCTATAAGACTCTTATTCATTATTTACATTTTAGTTTTGTAACATTTAGCTTCAACTCTTCTGAAAGAGATTAAATGAAGACTATTTTTAATGTTGATTCCAACAACTGCAAAATAATCCTCGAGATTTACTAATACCAATCCACAATTAAACAATTTGCAAATGCGGGCTAGACATAATTAGTAGGGCTTGCTGAATGAGCTCTTTTCTTCACATTTTCAAGATTCATGCCTACATTGATCTGAAGACAGAATAACTTTCGTTTCATTGTCCATTTTACATAGTGCACTGCTGAAAGCATATTCATATTGCAACCACTTTCCTTCACTAATAGAGAACTGCATTTGGAAGTATTTCCTTCAAACTGATAGATCAAATGCAAAACTGCTCAGAAATGTAGGTTATGAATCTTTTCCACTGTACTTCTCTGTGGCTACCCACTACTTCCAACCATTAAAAACAACAAAGAAATGTTGGCATCAATAAGAATTACAGGTACACTTCATCTTCCGACAGTGTTATGTCTGGACAGTTGCAGCATTGCAATGGCATGGTAAATGGTAACTTGCATATTCTCATGTTAATGTATTCACAGCAAATAGTTACTCAATTTGCATTTTCCTCCTGTAATTAATTTTTTAAAAACCAAAACCAAAAAAACCCAGTGCTTTTGGCTTTTTAAAAATCCCTTTTGTCTTATCCCAAAATAGAAGTTAAAGTTACAGAATTTTTCTGGTTTAGAATTTAAAAGGCATATATGCAAATGGGGTATAGATGCATGATGCCAGAGTTGGGTAGGTCTTTTCTCCTTTTCACTTAGTAAAATAAATACTTGTATGCAAACATCAGATCTCACTCTAGAGCTAACATATATAGCTAATATATAATTACTATGGGATTAGATGCGATCCTAATCTAGTGGAAATGAGGGTATAGATGAGGTGGGATTTTTAAATTAACCCCTCAGTGTAGGCCAGTACAGCATCTCTTAACATTAGTTCAAGTCCTGTCATTGGAAAGACTCCAAATACAGTAGTACTTTGCTTCCTTAGACAGAGTAAAACTTCTTTTGGCAGAGTACTCTTTTATAAGTAAAGTTTCAACACTGAGAAGTGTATGAAACTCTATAGGAATTTAACTACAGTGAAAGGTTCTGAGGCCCTAAGACTGATTTCAGTGTGAGCATTGCTCTTCAAGACTGTTACACTCAACTAGATTCCCTGACTTATATTATTCACATATTACTATATTAAGAAATTAGGCTAATATTCCGAAACTGTTCTCTGCTGAGAAGTCAATGTTAACCAAATCCAGGGTTCTGCAGAGTCATACAGTATGTACATTTAAAAAACAAAGCAACAGTATCCCCAACTCCCTATTCTGCTGAAGGAACATCCTCTTCAACCATGAACTTAGAGGAAAAGTTCTGGCGCAAGTAGAGACAACAGTTTAATATATTCCTAAACAATAGTTTAATTGGCTTTGTATAACTATTTCCCTCCTGCTCAGATATTGGTAAGCCCCCATTCCCATTCTCCTAATCATGTGGAACACATACTCTTCTGCCACATGTTAGATTTCAAACTTTATATTATTTAAATACCGTGACACTGTATGTTATTAATCAAAATCTCAATATTTTGGAGCTGTTTGTTAAACAATTTTCTAGCATCAAAACCTTAAAAAATCACAATCTGAGGCACTCAGCTGCCTTGAAGATCTCTTCAGAGAACACTTCAAAGAGGAAGTTTTTGTAGAGGTCACTTAACTATAGTCAACCCTATAAATACAAAGAAACATTTTTTGTTTTAAAAATCGGAGAAAAAAATGTTATGTAATTGTTTTAAATGGTTGGACTATTTAAAAAGCCATGTTAAAATAGTTAAGTTCCATTATGAGACTTGTCTTATAACTTTTGACATGCATAAGCTATAAAGCATGCCTATTATTAATTTCAGGAATAGTTTTAGATACCTACACTGAATTAAACTGTCACAGTTGATGTAATTATTAAGCAAGATTATAGACCATGCTCACAAGTTCAAATAGTGCCCATTTCAAAAGCCCTCTCAGTAGTTATGAGCCCAAGAGCAACCTACCATGACTGGTCACACTCCTGGAGCAGGGTATGAAAGCTCTTTTTGTTTAAAGCTTGTCTTCTCAATGCTAGTTACAGCAGAGTGGTGTGAATGCAAAAGACTTTTGTTTTAATAAATTTAATGCATTCCATTAACACTTTTTACATGCACATACAACCAATACGGAGCATAAAAGAGGAGCATGTAGTACTTGTCACTTGATTTCAAAACTTCAGATTTTTTGCCTGTATGAAATGATCTCAGTCTGTTACCTCACTTCAGCAAAGCAAATCTAATGGACAGTGTGTGGATGAACATTCTTAACATTATCAATCAAATTGCAGGCATCTGTAGTACCACTTTCACCTTTTTATGTCAAATCATGTGTGATCAAAATGTGTTAGTTAAACCCAACACAGTTCTGTTGCTAAACCAGAAACTCCAGCAGACAGAATAATGCTGGACTTGTTGCATTCTTAAAACTGGAACTAGCATTCCTAAAAGCAGAAATACATCCATGTGTGTATGTTTTTAAATACACTGAAATGTGAGGGGAACTAATTTACTTACAGAAATATTTTCAGCTACACATTGGAAAAAATAATCTGAACTTCACCCTACCTATTCAGAATTTTAAACAGAGCAACAGGATTTGTGATGCTGTTTTCAAAACTGCTGTCTTCAGGTTCACTGAAACGTTTTATACCTTCACAAACTAAACAGAAGATTTGATGTTGTGGCAGTAGTCTCATTTGAGCCTTATGACCAGATAACCACTTTGTTTTGCAATGTCATTTACACCTGTACAAATGTGGAATGTCCTCTCTGGAATTAATTTCAACTACTCTTGCGAGTGGAGATTTAGGTAAAAGAGTACAGAAATAAAAGTACACTGTTTAGCAACACTTTTTACTTTTAAAGGTTTTTAAATATTCTTTTTAGCTAGTACAAAGAAAACCCAGGCGCACACATATGCACACATCTGGATGTACACAGTTGCACACCTTCTCTAGAAAAGTAGCATGCCCTATTGGCTGGCTAGCTGCTACTCATTTTGATCCAGGTAATTAACACAGAAATAACATATAGTAATATTTTCTCCTCCTCTGAGAAATTTTATATAGCATTCAAGTATTTCATGGAACCTTTTCTTATCCTGTGTTAAATGCTTAAAAAAAGATTCAAACAACTTACACTAAAATATGGTCCTAGCTGATTATAAAATAAAAAACCTGATTATAATATAAGCCTTGCAAAAAATAAATAGTTTTGTCTCTATTTCCAGAAACAAGATGGTATTAGCAGACAAATTATTAAATATAATAATCTGGACATGTTTGCCACATTCAAGTGTGTGGAGGGGCTAGAAAAGCGATTATTTCTTAGTCATGCAAATTACTTGAATCCAAAATAAAATTGCCAGTGTTGCTGGGGCAGCATCAATGTTTAAAACTGGATTCCTTTTCTTTCACTTTTTCCAATGGTTTTTACTTTTGTTTGATGGAGATAAATCCCTTTCATCAACAGCATTTACATTAAGAATTTAGTAAAATACGTGCTATAGAACTGGAGAAAGATACTGGCCTCCTAAAGGATTTTTATCTCCTTTCTCCCTCCTTTTCCTTTCCTTTTTTTTTGTTCTTGTTATATGTATGGCTCCAAGGTTTGTCTCTTGGTGCTTGGTACACTATTGCTATGTTATAGGAGAATCTTTACAGTTCAGTCTGAGATGGTTTTTCAGGGGTGGGTCACATTCTGCTGACAGGTATCATGTGCCTTGTCTTCTAGCAAATGATCAGTTTGGAATCTCATCCTAACTGATATTTGCACTTTGGGGATGGATGAAAAACCACAATGTGTTCTATAAAGCTCAAATTGGCCTTATCAAACAAAACATCTGCTAGATGTGTGAGTGACTTGTGACAGCAGGAGACATCAGCACTGGCCTCCCCAACAGAAGACAGTGCTATTAATGGAAGCTATTATGGAAGAATTCTGGCAAGAATTTTTTTTTCCAAACAGCTAAAAAAATTTAAAGAAAAAATATGTTGTTATGGTAACAGCTATTTGAAAAATACTGTAACAATAGGCAATTTAATATCAAACCACCAAGCTGTTAGTTTGACTATTTGGTTTTCTTTTTAAGCAGTTTATTTACAGAGATTCCCTCCCTTTCCCTTATGCAGTTACACATGTGAGTGTGCAGACACACTTGTAAGTAAGGTAAGGCACCATCTGCAAATAATTAGGGTTTGTAGAATTTCGGTCTTGGAGCTGCAAAATTCCAGATACTGCAGGTTTTTGCACACCATTAGAACATCCGGTTTTATATGGGCTCAGTCCATCCTTCACATAGCAATAAACCACATTTTGTAGCATCTCCAGTATGCACTTCTGGCACAAAGAGGTGTTCCTGTACTCCTGCTGCTTCATGAAATACGGCTAGTCAATTTGTGGGTACCACAGCTACTCCCTGGAAAAATGCAGTATCGCATCTCTGTGTTCTGGAAGTCAGCACTCCCCCCACTGCTGGGAAAAGAGGGCTCCAAAACAGTTTTTGGAGTTAAAGCATTATGCAACATATCTCTACAAAGCCTGCAATTGTATTTTACACTTTATACCTTTTTAGAAAATTTCCTCTGAACAAGCACAAGTTTCTGTGTGCACTAACTCCAACATCTTACTTTGAATAGGAGCATGTAATCCTCACTCAGGGAAGGTCTCTTTTGAAGTTAGTGCATAACATATTGGGTACTGGGTGAAAGGTCTGGCTACTTGATTTTACATACTGATGTATGTACAGTGACAATAGGAAAGAGCTGGAGGACACCGCCTGCTCTTCCTCTTAGAGCTGTGCTTTCAGCCAGGATGTTTACAAAAAACCAGACAAACAGGACACATTTTTGTGCATGTCTCAGGTGAACAAACCTTGGAGCTTTGCTAGATTTCGGCCAAAATACATCATGGAGGACCAAGTTACACTGTGTTAAGTACTGCATGGGAATTGTGAACATCCTATTTCTTAATATGGAGATGAGATTTTAGAAATGTGAAACTTGCATTTTGTTTCACTGCTTTCAATCCCTCTGAGGTGTATAATAGTCTTCCCCTCCAGAGAATCACATTTCAATTAGAGTAACTAGCATGTTTTATCAAAAAAAATTACAAATAGAGGGGTGTGGTGATAGAGATTTTGGCTTCTATTAGTTTTTCCATAACTGGGAATTTTGCAGTCATGTTGTTTTCTAAATAGAAAAATATTTTTATTGTCCATATAAAAATTTAGATATATTCATGTGCAGTAAAAGCCATGAGAAATATTAGATAACAAAAATCCACTACAACTTATTTTCATCATTTTGCAAAAGAGAAAGTGAGTTATTTATTCTCAGTGACAATCCAAATTCAGCAACAATGTGCTCTATAGGTCCTACTGACACTCATCTGCATATATGGGAATGCATTTGGAAACTGAGTGTAAGTGGTGGTATTTTCTAACCTCCCCCCCCAAAATCCCTTGAGCATTTCAGACATTCCACTCAAAATGATTTTTTAATGTGGGACCCACTTACCACATTTGTTTTACATTACAAAATGCTGTATAGGTTGTTTACATATGGAAAAGTCAGTGGAGAGAGATTTCTGTAACTGTTCAGAAAGAAAGATTGCAATGTTACTGTAACAAGGACAATTACAGACAGACACAAGTAATAGCTGTTTAGAAAATGTTAGGAGCATTATTGTGGATAATAGACATTCTTTTCTTAGCATTGCCCTTGCCCAAGTTTAATTTTCCATTGGTAGTGTCCACCTAGATTGCTTAAGAGAGCTGTAGTCTTCTCATTTACATTAAGGTAACAAAAAGTTGACTGCTGAGTTGTCCCAGGTGGAGTTCATTTGTACAAAGGTCTGAAACTATGAGGGAATACCTAAAATGTCAGATATGTCCAGTATCTAGTGCTGCAGCAAATTATCACCTCTTCCAGGTCACAAAGGTCAAAATAATTTCCAGCTCTATTTTTCTAAAAGCCATTTTCATTTAATCTGTCCTTTACAAATGGTAAATTTAATGAGAACTTCAGGAATAATTCAAACTAAAATTAAGAAAAAAATACCTTGATATATACGTGTTCAATTCAAATATATTTTAGTAAGCAACAATGTGGCCACTATTAAACCAGTTCTCAAATACTATTGAAATAATAAGTATGCTCGCAAAGGAAACCTGCTTTCTTTTAAAGTGACTGCATGCATTATTCCAGCTTCTTCTGATAATAGCACATTTAATACTGAGGCTAAGATGCAATCAATCTTTTTTGTTGGAAGAAGGTGTTATATTGTACCCGTATGCTTATACTCACCTAGGAGTTCCAATCCACTAAATTAATCCAGCCTGAAGTTCAGGAGGGCTGCTGCTGGCTTGGCCTCCACTGTATTCTTCTTGCTGGCTTTGCAGAGCAGTGGGGAGCAAATCAGGTGAGAGAGGGATCAGGGGAAAGGAAGGGGTCTGTCTCTAAAGAGACACTGAATTAGACTGGAGTGAATAGCTGACATCCTCTGTAATTATACGCACATTGAACCCTTTATAGTTGACTTAAGTTACTTCAAACTGCATTGGTCTGGCCCTCCATACTGATTAAAAGCAGCATCTATTTACCTTAACAATAAATGTGGAGATTAGTAAAAATTCACTTGATCACAATAAGAAGACAGATAATTAAAGGGCAATGCAAGCCAGATTGGAATGTAAGGGCCTGAAATAGCATATTAGGAAGCATAGGCTGCTTTTGTATATGTGTAGTTAAGGACTGCAGAAATCCCTTCAAGTAGACTGTTTTTGTAGCAATACTTAAAGTAGAGGAAGGCCAGAACATGTCCTGAGGAGATTGGCCCAGCAACTCTCCTGGGCAAAGTGACAAATACAAAGCTTTGGAAAAGGAAAAAGACTTTAAAGCACAATGTGACTAAATGGACAATCTCTACAAAATCTTTGAAAGAGGCCTCCAGATCTTTTATTCTTCTTTGATGTCTCCTCCATGATAAAGAACAAGTTTAAGGTAAGCAGGACACACTGCTGATTCTATGGGTTAAGCTCTCGATAGCGTAGGGTTTACAAGAAAGGGAAGAACTCGGTTTAGTGTGTGACAGACTCAGCAGAAATGCTCTTCTCTCAACATAAACGTTCTTCTTGATGTGGGATCTCCTTTGGGGAAGGGGGAGGACAGCTCTTATTCCTATTGAAACTATCATTTGGTTTTACATGGTTGATATTGTGTTTTACTAATCCCTTTCTAGCAAGAAACCAAGGAGCTGATAACTAAATAAGTGAAGAGTATCAATCCTATACGAACAACTTGGAAAATCAGGAATGGCTCTATCCACGTTTTGTAGCAAAAGAGTCGTATCTCTTGATAGAACTTGACACCCATCCCTTGTTTCTTTTCTTTGCACTGATACTGAGGAGCTCTGTGCTTACCTCCTTGCAGAAAATTATGGGATAAAACAGTAACTTTTGACAAGCATTGCAGCAATTTCCAGAGACCAGATTGTTGCTGAAACACAAATAATTGGAATCTTAAATTAATAACATTCTCTCTCATACGATATTCTAAAATAAATTTCCAGCTGAACCAAGACTTACAGATGTTTTGGCTTTTTTCCTAACAAACAATGTCACCAGTTACACTGGTCTCATTAAAGTCACATTTTAAAGAATGGCTTAGTTAGTTCACATGTGTGGGGTTTTGTTTCTCAGCAGTTTTAATTTGGAGCATGTCAGAACTGTTTAACACCAAGGCAAAGATTCATTCAGTCACTTGGTATGTATAGAGAAGACTAATTTTGGAGTGCTAAGTATCAAGGTGAACAAGCTTAGCAAAAAGCTAAGGAAAATGCAAGAAACAGAGGGCATCTGTTCAATGAATGGCAAATCATGGTCATGTTCCTTCAGAACTGAGTCTCTGTCCCCTAACAAATTGGTGGCAAGTACAAAGTCTCTCCCAACCCTTCACTCTGGGGTCACCAGGAGCTAGGAGGAATTTTCCAGGTTGGTTCCCTGGGTCTTCTGAAAGGAGGCAAATAAAGACAGACACAAGGCCTATAGGGTAGCATCTCTGGCTTTCATAGCAGCTGATATTTTGTAGTTTCTTATTTGTAGAATGGTTAGACTAATCATCCATGGTGGAGAAGACTGCACCTACCCTGCCCCTCCATCAGCTAGCACATCCCAGCCTGCTTTCCACTCCTCAGCTGTCTTGGAACTTCCAGGGATCGTGGTTCTGTGTCCCCACTGTCATTAAAAGGCTACAATAATCTAACCAAACACTTTGTTGAACACATGTGTAAGCCACTGCTTTCGTATGCACAGCAGATTAGTGTCTTCTTTAGGAAGCAGTCAGGGATCTCTTTGTTTCCCTCTTTCAGGTACAAGGTGAATTAATCCATTTGGAAACCAGCAAATCCACCCCTCCCTTTTTCCCCCACAAACTCGAATTCTTCCAGCCTACGTCTCTTGACAATAAAGAGATAAAGCTCAGATGCCCTACAGGACGAAGAACTGAGCCTGTTTCTTTGCATTTAAGTTTTTCTAAATAAATAGCTTTTGTTGTTTAAAGCTGTGATGAATGGAGACACGGGGCCAGGTTGGTCGCTGGAACAGTACAATGGATGTAAGAAGGTTTTTTTCTTTGCCATATAAATCATTCACATTGTTTAAGGTACATTGATCAATCTAATGGCTTGTAATAGGCTCCTAATTGCCACTAGGAAAGTATTGCAAGCTTGCATCTGAACGTGAAATGGTTCATGATCTGAGCTGAAATTCACCTTAAGCCTGAGTTCCAGTAATTACAGAACACAGAAAGAGCATAATGAACGGCTCCCCTTCTTTCCTTGCCCTAATCCCAGGACAGGGTGAGGGGGGAGAAGGGAACATAGGAATGGGGGTCTGGCATATTTTCCTCTACCAAACCAGCAATTCATTAAATGGCAAAAGCTGCAGGAGGATTTATTGGTCATCGTGGACCGAAGAGAACTTTGTAATGTCAATCATCCTGCCTATTACGCTGCCACATATCTCTATCTGTAGATAGACAGCTTGCTTAATCACAATCAACATTCTGAGTCACGCTTGGCTAAAAACGTGGTATAAAAAGCTAGGAGGGTACCGGAAGCGGGATGCTAGGAGAAATGTGGGGACAGGACTCCTCCGCGGTGAGGTTGCTCCGGTGAGGCGCCCGCCCG
>VWZT01015020.1:167864-190546 GCA_013397055.1 Pachycephala philippinensis
GCCCTCCGCGGCCACAGCACATCCCCGCTGCCCGGAGCTCCCCGGCCGGGCCCCGCGGTGGCGAGGCCGGCTCCACCCTCCCGCAGCTGCCCTCTTGGGCCCCGAGGGTCGCTTCCGTACCGGTCAGGGGACACAAACTGGCCTAGGGGACCAATTAGACACTGCCTCCACAGTCACGCTAACCTCCCCCTGGCAGGATGAGTGGTTTGTTTCACAGCTCTTCCACACGTAGTCTGAGACAGATACATCCAAAATGTCATGATTTTTCTGCCAGTCTCTTCCTATGTGAAAAGGCAGGATACACATAGTACACTGTTTAACTACATGGAAAGGAGTAAAGTGCAGAGCCCACAAAAGAGTGTAGAGCTGTGGATGTCAAGCTGTCCACTCTTCTTCAGGTGGGAGTCAATTGCATTGTGGTTGGCAGATTCCTGAGCCAAACACAAAACAACCGGAGAGACCTGTCTTTGGAACAGAGGCACCCTCCAGTTACTCCTCTTTCCTGCTGCACTTACATGAAAATGTTCTACCAAAATATGCCTCTTCCCCTATCACATTACTCTGTCCTCTCTCACGCAGGATAATAAATTCTTCACGAGAGGTTTTGTTTAGATTGCTGAAACAGGCATTTTGGCAGTCTCCTCCTGTTCTTCCTAAATCAGAGCTTCCACACATCAGTATAGTGGGGGCTGACTCTACAGCAGGGGCTCTTTAACTCCCAGCTACTTCAGCAAGAATGCCCAGAGCAACCTAATGCAGACACATTGAAAAGATGACATCCCTTAATGGTTCACCCTTTCAAACTCTTCACATGCACTTAAACGATAAGCCAGGTCACTTTCACCATGTATTATTATACTCTGTGCAGTGCTGAAAATCTTTTGAGTGAAGTAGAAGTGGACTGGTAATAAAAGATAGTCCCATTTGTCCTGTGAGTGAGGAGGGTAAGAAAGTTGCTAGAATACTGAGCACAGTGACTCTGTTTCAGGTGTCCACTAACGAATGTACTTCCATCTGCCATCCTGAAAGGGCAGAGAAGCCTTTCTTTTGCAATAAAAACCTTGTGAAGTGTTGCCTTGTGCATTTGTACTGACTCAGAACTCTCAAGAAGATGGCAATTATTACCGGTTTTAAAGAATAAGGTATTTTATTATGTAAGTTCATCTTCATAACAACGTATGCAGAAAATGACTGACAATCACTAACAACACAAAAAGGTTCATGAAAACAAAAGGATGACTATTTACACTACCACAAACAATGAAATACCTGAAACAGTTGAGGCAATAAATATTCCTTTCATGTCTTGAGAGATTATTGAACAATAACTTGACATTGTACTGACACATACCAACAGGGGTTCAAGATGTTTAGATAGCCCTGACCAAGCTGTACACTGCAGGAGGCCAAAAAATGTTGGCTATACACTTATGTGAACTATGTCTCTCTGTTGTTTTAACTCATGAAATTGATCTCTTACAGAGAACTTTAGGAAAAGTGTTTCGGTATGAAAGAAACAAAACCCTCTACAAGACAATGCTTTGATATCTGAAGCAGTGATCTTATCCAGAACTATCTCAAATATTTGCTAGCATTCAGCATATGCCAGGCTTCTTCCTCTGCTTCCCTCACAGTTGCATCTAAACAGAAATCATCATGGATGAAACCAAGAGTTATCACATACTGCTTTTAAATATTTTAAAATCCTAAAATCAGGTCCATGAGTTACTGCATGCACACAAGAGGTATTTGCCAATAAGCATATTTAGACAGTAAAAAAATGCCTTAACGTTTATACCTAATTTACAAATATTCCAACGCGATAGAACTGATCCTGTTGGCTTTATGTAGGAAATGCTAGTTACAGAGGTTGGAAAATGAACAGCAGTATGTAATTGAGCCCTTGTTAAAGGTATTCATCAAAACCCAGACAGAATCTTGTTTGCACCTGTCCTCTATACTATCTTTTTTTCCTTTCTCTGCTTCTGCTTCTACTGCGTTTGCTCCTTTCTCTGTGATCCACTTTACTGCACTTGTCCCCGTAGCCTTCTCTACACTTTTTTTTCTCTCTGTGTACATCTGTGCTGGGGCTTCTGGTTTCATTTTTCCTGTGCCGCTCTTCACCAGGGCTTTGACTTGGACTTCCTCTTATGTGCCTTTGCCTGGAACTGCTGTGATTCGAGCATAGGCTTCTCCTGCTCCCTTCATTCATGTTTTGGCTTCTACTATCCTTCTCCTTTCTTTCAGTCTCTCTCGTGTTGGTGCTGTGGTATCTGCTTGTGGACTTTCTTTCCCCCTCACAGGAGTTCCATTTGTTGTTCTCTGCAGAACTATCTCGCTTTAAAAGCTTGTACTTCTCCCTATCTTTGTCCTTGTTACTGTGACTACTGGAGAGATCTTCATAAAGTTTTTCCTTCCTCGTTTCTGCCTTTCCTTCTGAATCGCTGCTGCTGCTAACCTCTGAAAACTTGTCTTTTTTTCTTTTCTTACAATCCATCTTCTTTTGTGCTGCTTTATCTCTGCTGTCAGTCTCACTGTCACTGCTGCTTACTGAAGTCTCACTGGAGGACGAGGAAGAGGATCTCACCTTACGTTTCTTGTGTTTACTTTTGCTTTTTTTCTTTTGCTGCTTTTTCTTCTTTCTATCTTTCTTTTTCTTTTTCTTCTCTAGACGATCCAACTTCCTTTTATTTTCAAAATAAAAGAGTGGCACAATCAGACATGTTAAGATATACTAGATTACAAAGTCATTGTCTTTTAAAGCTCACTACTTCTGATGACCTACACGGTAAATACATTCATTTCCATAAAAATACATTGAATTTTCCTTTTTCAGCAAAGTTTCATTTTAAAACTTCTAACCTGACATTACCCATAGTATGTAATCCACAGCTGCTCCCTCAGAACAGGAGTAATATGATTTTTTAATTCTTTAATTTTCAAAAAGATAAGCAAGAAGCGTAAATTTGGGCCTTGTAACTAGGAAAAAATACATTCAGTAGTGCTTTTTTCCCCTTGTCAGGCTGCTCTGGAGACTTTAGAAAATCATTGCTGCTTTTGTTTGTGCATTTTAAAAACGTATTTTGAAAATGAAAAAATGCAATCAATATTCACTTTCTATTAAAGATGAAAACTGAGACGAAAACATACATCGTCGAGTTCTTTAGGCAAATAATACAGATATTCCCAGTAACCTCTTTTTTTCACAACCAGAAACTTACATTTGCTATCTGTAAATATATGATATTCCATCGTGCACATGCATTCATTCCTGTTCGACTACTTTCATGTAATTTTTATTTTGCTTTCTTATTTATGCTTAGAAAATCAGAGACTGAATAGTGAAGCTGCTTCCAAGTATATTTAAAAAAATCCCTTCAGACTAGTAAAGCCTAAAAGACTCAAATATTTACTAAACTTCAACTTCTAAAATATAAAGGATTATAAAAAATTTTCAATGCATTGGGCCAGCAGAAGTTCACACAAAAATAACATTTTAAGTTACTCTAACTACGTACACATTCCTTATTTAAAAGGAACATAAAATATGCCAACTATTTCAGAGAATTATTTATTACATATGTGAATACCATATGTACCTACCTACTCATGTACCTGCTTAGCCATTCACCTTCTCCCACTCCCCACATATGTGACATCTTTTAACCTAAAAGCTTGTTTTATCTGTATGCCTGTATGGAATCTACCTGTCAGTAGTTAGTATTTTTGATTTTAAACATTTTGAGGTTATTTCAGGATTGCAAATTCAGAGAGAAAAAAAACGTTAAGTCACCTGGCACACAAAATCAGTTGGATAAAAGCAAAGCACAGGAACCTCATTAACTCAGACCCACAGGGAGCAGTGAGCTGCAAACCCTGGCACGGGCACAGGGTGCAGCTGGGCCAACCTTGGCCCTGGGGCTCAGGGTCAGGTTCCGTTCAGCCACAGGGAGAAAATACACTTTGTCAAGTTGTAAACCAGTAAACAAGAACACAGAATTTTTAATCACAGAAGAAGATACTGTAAACAATGGAGTGCAGAAAATTATTTTAAAATAGCAGCACAGCATCTTTAGTGAGCCAATTAGTAGTTCAGTATCCCAGTTAAATTGGAAATGAGTCCCAGTCAAAGGCACCAAAACCAGATTAAAATAAGCAGATTAAAAAAATCATGCTACATAATGCCATTTGTGGTCAAGTGTATGTTAAACTAAACTGATTTTCTTCTGTACTGATGGTGCTAAATGGCACCTAAGAGTTACAGTGGCAATGATGGATGTAGTCAGAACTACTGGTGATACATATCCCCTCCACTAGGTACCACACATACCTTAGAAGCTTCTGTTTTTGCTTGGTTGACAGTGATTTTAAAAATTCAACTTCTGGATCATCATCTCCTTCACTTGTAACAAACTCCTAGAAAAATGCAGTAAGACATTAGGTTCTTATATATAAAATAGTATCTTCATTCAGATTTCTGTTTTAAAAGTGGTGCCTCTATGTACCTTATTTTTGCGCAGACCGAAATATATTTGTATTAGTAAGTCAGCCTAAGACACTTTGGTTAGAGCAGAATACCCACTACCAAGTGAAAAACCCCGACATTCTCTCTCAGAGCTGAGTAGGTGTTATAATGTGGGGGTTATACAACATGAGTTATTGCTAACATATGAAAAAATCCCTGCTAGGGAAAGAAACATTTCTGAAATAGTTAATAAAAATGAGCCAATTTTGGAGCCCACAATTCCCCAAGATAAGTCACTCCATTGTTATCACGCTTGGATGAATAGGTAAGACGCTAGTCCTTCTCAAACTCAGGGTAATTTAAGCAAATTACTTTTCTGTCTCAGTTTAGTCATTAGGAAAATGGGTAACACATCTACTTCTCTGTTGTGTTATTAGTCTTTAAATGTGCACAAAGTCTTCTAGCAATGCAAAATACTGTAATCATATAATCTACATACAGTAACGCAATCAGCAAAGCAAAACTACTTTGAAGACCCTGAATTCCTCAAATTATGTGCATCTGTTACACTACAGTTCTCCACAGTGATGTTTTTAATTTTAGCCACACTCAGAAGACGAAAGAAGAAATAAAGATTAAAAAGCTCTTACAAAGAAACCCCAGCACACCTAACATAAAGCAAACATACTGATACCAACACGACTCATTTAACAGTGCCCATATGCTACATTTTTCGGGGTACATGGCTTTTTAAAGGCAAAGGTACATCCATCTGCGGAGGCACAATGAACTGTTGATTTACTAAAGATTTCAAGACCAGCTTGTAGTTATCCCCTCTTTAGTAGTGGTTTGACTATCCTGCCTATGAACAAAGGTTATTTCAAGGAGTGTATATTAATCTTTCATTTTACACTTTCATTAAAGCACCTCAATTAGTAATATACTTTGTGCAGTCTAAGTAAAGGCAATTGAACCATTTTCACCCCCAGAAATAATAACTGGAACAATAGTGAATCAAGTTAAAAAACCCCTTCAGATACAGCATTCCTGGCAGCAATTATTTGTGCAGACTGCCTCAAACTTCATCCAAAGGGTAGCACTGCATTACAAGGATGCCACCCCTTTATGAAAAATTCAATTTCTAGTCACCCAGAAGAGGGATTTAATTTATTGTATGTGGTTTTAAAATAAGTAATTTATGATTTACCATTCTGTATGAAACAAAGCTGGAAAACTGTAAGTTTTTTGACATTTTTCTACAGGTATAGCTATCCAGCTTTCCTATGGATATGCATATTTGAAAACATTAAGTAACAATTCACAAGCAATCACATTTAGATTTACAGACATTTTCAGCTTACTGGTAAAAAGATATTACCTGTGATGGATCATTTGCGGTCAAGTTTCTCCCCAGCACATTTTGTTTCAGTGCAAACCCACTGTTTCTCATCTCCGCTATTAGCTCCGAGGGGTGCATTGATGGCCCTGTTCACAAAAATCACAGTTTGAATGTATCATTTTTATCTCTCTACCTTTTTTGGACTCCACAGTAGGAATTCAGTTGAAGCTTTGTTAAATAAAATCACAGCTAAATCAACTCAATAATCTTCTGCTGAGCAAATAATCAGATATGATTTTCTAAAACAGCAGTCTGAAGATTCAGAATGGAAAATAATTGCATTTTTCTTTAAGTACAAGGGGATTCTCTTATGTAACTTTGTAATGTTGAAAACAATATATTAGATAAGTCTAGTAATATATTTTATTATAGTAAAAAAGCACAGGAGATCTAAATAAAGCACATTAAATAAGACTCAGGTGCCTCCTCTCCTTTAAAACAATGCACTTCTAATATGTCACTAATAACTCACTTTTCAAAATGACACAAATTTTTGAACTTCAATGTAAAAAGTAACATTAGAAGAATACATATGGAATATAAATAAACATGTGAAAAATATCTATGTCCTTATTTATTCTAGGGATCGCCCAATATATGTAACCTCTAGACTGTCATCTCCTCAGAGATTTCTGGTTTTATTAGCTTAAAAAACATGCTGTATTTTTCATAAAAGTAAGTGTTTGGCACTAGGCACGTGATTTCTTTCTTTGCAAGAATCTAACAAGGAGTAAAATATGGGATGTATTATGTATCATCCAGACTTGACCGCATAATTTACAAACCATGTAACTCACTCTTATGCTTTAATTGAATCCCTGTGATCATCATAATGTCCTTTACTTGTCTGATTAGGTACTTTTTCTTTACCCTAAATATTCACTCTCTTGTTAGGTCACTTTCAGTAAATTTCCTTCCCAGTTCCTTCACTAATCTTACTGTCAGTGAACTGTGTAAGGTAAATCTAAATTAAAAGGAATGTAAAACAGGGCATGGAGCACGTGTTTACTATTACTTTAGTAAACTACTGTAAATGGTAAGATTAATTAGCCTTATGAAATGTATTGATCCTGCTTTGTGGTTTAAGAGTTTCTTGGTTGTGAAGACTGACAAAACTCATAGATTTTTAACACAGACAAGTATGGAAAATGAAGCGAGGTTTTTGTTACAGAAAATATATGTAAAGTAATATAGCACTTTCTCAAAAGAAGTAACATTTTTCTTAGTTTCCTGTATAATACATTACCTTGCAGAAACAAACAGGCCTACATGTAAAGCAGCAAGGAATAAAACAAAACTTGGGAAATGGTTTAAGGAGCCCTTGCGTTAATGACTTTCTTTTCACAAGTTCCTTATTTTGCCAGGCAAAAGAATTTTCAAATGAGATACCTTTTAGTCTTCCCTTGACTTTACATTTTTCTTAAGCAGGGGGTTATTTCCCATCCCCCCTGTACTTTACCAAAAGTGCTTTTCCTTTTTAAGTGTTACAGTGTAATTGTAAACTCACAAGTAATGAATGTATATAGGCTCCAGTGTCTACATTTTTGCATATTTCAAATTTAAACCTTGGTCTGCTTGCCGAAATCTACTCTGGCTGGAACAGAAACTAACATTAGACAGACACCTAATGACAGAATTCGGTACCAGAAGAGGCCTTGATTTGAAAAGTCCATATAAAACAGATATACAATTCAGTCAAAAACCCTGTATGAGGAAGCCAAATGGAGACAAAGCACAGAGTCATGAAAGAAGATTTCTCCATACCAAAGAAACCAAAACACCTGACCAATTCAAGGCTAGAATACCCCTATTATTCAAAGGCAGTTCCTCCCTATTATTCAAAGAGCCACTGCCTAATGCAGTAACTTAAGTAATTTCTTAGGTATTCCCCTTCAGTGTTTCAGCATTGTACACATTTTGGTGTGTATCTGATACCTAATTATTCTCATTAGTGTGATTAGACAAACAGAGGAATGCAACTTGTCCAAATCTATACAGGAGACTTGCTAAAGAATCAAGACAAAAGCCCTAACTTTGTGGCTCCCTCTGAGGACTATGGTCAGAATTGAGACCAGAGAGACATGAAGGCATATTGGCCTTCAAAAGCACAATTCAAGATTATTTTCCAGAAACAAACGTTTTAGGAATTCTTTGTGTATAACACCGGAAAGAGGCAAGCAAAATAATTTCTTCTTTTTTAAGAAAACGCTTGTGATGAATGCACAACACTATTGATATTTGTGCATCTGTTTGCTTGTATATTAATGATGTCAGAGAAATTCATAGCTCCACCTACAGTATTTTAGTTGCAACGCAGTATTACCATGATAAGGACAGTTACCAAACTACTGTTATTCCTATTTTGTGGACGTATACAAGCTGCATCAAATGCACCCACAGACACTTGAGACTAAAGTGGTTTATGAAATAAATTATTCCTGGTTTGGTCTCCCTACAGTTGTGAGGGAAACAGTAATTTATGTTCAGCCCAGCTTCTGAAGAGATGCAAGAATCTCCAAGAAGCTTTATTAAATACATTATTTCTACTGTAACTAAAGGTTTTAGAAAACACTAGGAAATGAGATTCAGAAAATAAACCAATCCCATAAATGGAAGCAGAGTCAAAACACAATCCTATTTCACAACCCTTCTGCGTGCAGACCCCAGCCAGCCATGACACGGGCGGCTGTCCAGAGTGGTTGATTACGGCAGACTCTTGCAGCATGGCATCCCTGCAGTTTGAAAAACATTAACATTTTTGAGAGGATGAAACAGATGAACTTGCTCACACTTTTCACACTTTTTTTTGAACAACTGATGCCACTGAGCTTCTCAGAAGTTCCGCTGCCCAATGACAGCAAGACAGCTGTAGGGGCATGGTAGGGAGAAAACAATCTCTGACCTGGGAAGTCTACAGAGACTGTTTTCTACCTGGTTACAAGTCCAGGCTGATAAGTTCAATTAAGACATCATATTTGACAATGGCTGCACATCTTAACTGCAAACCTCTACTACTATCTACTTTCTGCAACAGAACAAGAATCAAGAAAACGTTTATTCTCGTAACTCCTTTGCTTGGAATCAAAGGAATCAAATGCTTGGTGACTTTCTTCTCCCATCCATACCTCAACAGACTGCTTTTGATTTATATTTTAAAGATGTTGATAAGCAGATCTGATTTTCTTTGAAATATCAGTGACAGGTTGAGGTCTCTCAGGATTCCTGGGCACAGGTATTTTATGTGACAGCATTGAGGCTTGTAACGTACTTCCTTTTGAGATGCTTTTTCACAGAGTATTAAAAGATGCCTAAATCTCTGAGTAAACAATCACATTCCCATTTCTACACTATAAAATTAAATTGGGGATTTCTCCTGGCTAATGTAAATGAGAGAGACAAAACCTGTAAAAGAAACCCTAAAAACTGAACCTCACTTAACAGAGATTTGAAAAATGCAACTTCTCAGAAGTGTCCTTGGCTTCCCTATTAAGCAGTAAAAGCTTAAACCTTAAGCCACCAGGCTGCCTGGCAATCCAAAGGGGTAAATCTTTTCAGCCTGCCTTTGGCTTATGACCACACTTGTGTCTTGACCCTCCAAGACTGTCAGACAAAGCAGTACTAGGTATACCTGGCAGCCCTGTGCTCCAGCTGAGTCATCAGCTGTAAAACAGATGGTAAGACTGAGCTGAGAGGCTCTCAGTTGGCTAAAATCTTTGGCTATGATGATAGCTTATTATTCTTGAACAGCACCCATCAACTTGCAAAGGGTCACTCCTACATCAGGCACAAAAATCCTTTATGTGCTATGAACATCAGTCTCCTCATATACACATTCCTTACAGACTTGTGAGACAGCCTGTGAAGGAGCTAGCCCTGTGACCTCACCCAGGTGAAAACATCTAGAGATATTATACCATGAGCTGGCAGAACTTTAGATACAGGAATCCTGTAAAAATAGCTGATTGCTACAACTTCTGACAACTAGGCTCTCAGCATTCTTTTATCCCCAAACTAAAAATAAGTTCAAAGTTACAACGTTTCATCATCTGTTTCTTATTCTTCCTGAAACAAGTCAAATACAGTACCTTGCTATTTTTGAATATGACTGTCAAGGTTGTTTTCTGAAATTTGCATTTTGATATGAAAAAAAAGAAGAAAAAAAATCTTTAACACTTTCCCAGACACCACTTGGCTAAAACTAAAACATTTATCTGCTTTAAAACTAATTCATAGTCTTGGAAAAGCCTTTTGCCATATAGTGTAATTAACTGCTTGTGTATATGACATTTATTTTTATGCATTAAGACAACTGACAACTTCTTACATTTTCTGTAGTTACAGATACTTAAAATAATATAAAGGGCTTGCACAAAAAAGTCTCCATAGTTAAAGAACCACCAAAGGATTTTTAAATTTTTTTTGTGGCTATTATAATTCTCAAGAAACAGTATTGTCAATCAAGGAGGTTACAGTTTCTTCCTGCTTCTTACACAGAAGTTCTTACTGCATTAATTCTCTCTGTTATCTTCTGTTTAAAATACTATTTAAGGATACAATTCAGATAGCTCAGTTGACTCAAAAAGTTGGGGCACAAAATCTAGAAACTCAAAACATGCAACGAAGTGTGAAAAGAAGGATCTGAGTCTTCACAAAGCACTACCCGAGTACAACCTCACCTTGACAGCAGTTGGTGCATCTTTATAACACTTGTACAATTAAATAAACAGAAGAGATTTAAATAGATTTTTTCTTAGGCATGTATGGCATAATTACAATGGATTGCAGAAGAATATCATATTAGGATTTCTATAACATATTGTAAATTTGCTTTTTTAGAACAAAGAGCACTCCAATTTCTCATCACACAACTGAGATGAATTTAACAGAATTAGTTCTGCTTCTATTAAGCCATCAAGAGGGGAATACAGTTCTGGATTTCAATTACTTAAGTGCCTACCTTACAGCAAGCTCTTCCACCCTCGCATTACTGCCCCACTCCTGTCCCAGAAACCAGAGAAACCTATAGCTGCAACTAATTTTCTATTCTGTCTGTACTTCTTTGAAGCTACAAATGCAGAGTGCAGGTAACACCGTGCTGTTGCCAGAATGTTTCCTCTAGGAGGCATGGGCACCCTTGGGAGAGCAATGCCAGCTGTAACACACCATCTAGCAGGCCTCCATTAGAATGTGTAAAGCACATTTTTCAAATTACTCAATATGAGGGAACAGTATGCTAAACATCTTTTCATAACAACTGTGATTAAATACCACTTTTTCTGCAACAGCTCCAGTGGCAGTGAGGACAGACCATAATGTTATGTTTGCCAGTATCATTAAAAATAGCAGTTTTACTTCCACCTACTCATGATGCATAGTCTTGACAGTATTTGCCCAATTTGCTGATAAAAGCTTTCACTACTGTCACCAGTGCAGATAAGCAAACTGAATTATTCTTTACAATCCATCAAATTTTAAATGGATTTTTATTGTGGAATATATATAGGAAGTAAAGACATAAGAAATGGTGATACTGTAAACATTATTGCCATCTGGGGCAGGAGAAATTACAGTAACCAGTTGTACTTATATTGTGGCTGCAGTTACAGAACTATGATATTTAAGCTTGTATGTATGTTTTGTTTTGTATTCTATGTATTGTTATGAAATTAAATAGAGTACACTACATAAAAGTAACTGGAAAAAGCAGCAGATTCTTCATGGTGTCAATTTAATTGCAACTATTTACCCGTATTTTAACTAATGCTCATTTTATCATCCAAACAGAATATTTACAATATGGCTTTTCTAGACCTTAGCCTTTCTGAGAATGTGTTCTAGCATGGGATATCTTTTAGTTTACAAATGTGATCATTTTAATCTAAAAACATCACCATCATCACACCATCACACTTCTCCTGACTTGGTCAGAGAGCGATAATTTACATGAACATAAACATAGCACACTCGTGTATCTGCTATCAATTTGCCAGTATATGTCACGGCCAGTAAACTCCATGCTACCATGCTTAAAACTTTATTTATGAATCAAGGACACGATACACTCAAGGCTTCTCCTTTATTGCTACACATTTTTTGTTAACAAAGTAGGCCTAAAGCATGCTGTCTTCACCCTTTCTTATATTCAGCTTGGACCACATGAGGCCACAGCTCCTCCAAACTGAAATTTATTTGGTTTTCTACATAACAGTGGTACTAAAGCCATGCTTTACTGTGGAAAAGTAGATAAATAAATATGTAGGGAGTACAAAAACACCTCTTTTGAGTTAACTAGGCTTTAGAAAACATTCCACTGGTGGGTTTCAGTCTAGCACACAATGATGTGAAGGATAAATATACTCTGAATTCAGAATGCTACCTTTTCTGGGTGGTAGCAAAGACATAACATATGAGAGAATGCTTTTTAGGTTTTGCTTTAGAAGAGAAACTAACTTTAAAATTAGAATAGACAGTTTTGTCGATACATCCATATACTTTCTTGTTTTGTCCAGAGTTTTCTATGGCTTTTGTTAATATGGCTTAAAAGGAAATCGAGCAAAAATGGAAAAAAATTACAGACTGAGTTTAATCACACCCCATAGTCTGTGAACTTTTACTGAGGTTGTGACAGAGATGAGAGTAGACACTTATTTTATCTAAAGGACAAAGAACTATTATCAAAATTATGTGATCATGACACATAGTAAATTTATGCTGCCTCCACTAATTCAGAATCAATCATCTTTTACTGATAATTTTTCCATCTATTTCAGAGATGAGTGCATTCAGACCATATTTACACTTCAAAGCAACTGCTGCAGTTGGCATTGAGAGAAATCAATGACTAAAACCTCTGGCTTTTAATTAGCTCTTCTTCAGAGGGCCTGCAGTTTAACTGTATTTAACACTTTAGCACAGAATTTCAGTGTAATTTTCCATGCTTTTGTGATACAGTATTTCAGAGAAACCTGAGTTTCCTTTTTACTTTTTTGGAGTAGTAAAAACCATTTAACATTATCAAACTCCTATTGGAATCCATATTTATTGCTTAAATGCTAAGCACAAGATTTCTAATAGAAGCTGTATTTTATGCATTCACACCAAATACCAAGGCTTCTGAAACATAAATGGAGGATTATTCTAAAATGTGACAATTCTTAAACTATGTGAAGATTTAGTTAAGGTTCCTACTGTTCACAATCAAAGGTCTCAGCTGCAGATCATAAAGGAAGGTTTCACACACTGTATGTTTCTACAGATGACCATTTATACAAATATTCACAGTTAACATATTCAAATACCTTTTCTTTGTTATCACAGATTCAAGAGAACATTAAAAAAATTCTTGCATTCCCAATACAATGCAGACTTTTCTCTGTTGGGAAACAAGATACCGTATTTGTCACTGGAAAACTGCAGTGAGATACAGACATAATGTAACATAAACATAGATTTCATTTTTTGCTGTCTCCATGTGACTGATAATTTCAATGATTACTCTGGAAAGGTATTTCACCTGCAAGCTAAAGATCAGTGGAAGACACTGAATCATAGACAGATGGAAACAACACCCACAGTTAGTTTAGGGGCACTCAGATGATGAGAAGAGAGGGTGTAGACCCCAGAACTGGCTGCACCTGCACAGCCATACCTGGAGTGGCTTTATCTTGGCAGATCATAAGGCACTAGATACACACACATGTTGTTCAATTAGACTTTTACCTTTATTTGCCTGAATTTTCCACAACATGCTAAGCACTTTACAGTACTTCTCCCTTAGTAATTCCACGCCACGGATCACATATGGAGCCAGCTGTAAGACATTCAAAGCAGGCCACAGCAGAGAAGGATGCCCAGCACCCCCCAGGCTTAGCTTTCATAGGCCAAGGGTGCAAGAACATCTTTAACCTTACCATCCTCCTTCTAACTATGCTATTCATACAATTTGAGACACTAGCCTCCCTTCCTCAGATAGCAATATCTTTCTTCATAGGAAAGTAATAGATCCATAGTGTGTTCTTTGTTCTAAAAACAATATAATAAAAGTTGTAAGCATTCAAGCATTCATGGCTTTTTAGTAATCCCTCCCACCATCTGCCCAAGCCATCATTGAACAGGATAGAGTGTTTGCAGGGAAGGAGGGAAAGGGAAAAAACAAAAAAGTATTCAGTTTGTCCTAACTTCACCTGACCAAGAACGTCACGGGCAATTTTGAAGTGAAATAACAGTATTATTTCAAAACATTTTGCACAGGACACCTAATGACCTCCGTTCCAATCAAGTCAATGTCTTCTCATGATTAACAAAAAAACCTCACAAACCCTAACAGATGCTGCTGGTAAATGATAAAAAAGGTTTGTAAAAACAGGCAAACTTTGAGATGCTGGTGAGCTGGTTTTTTTGCTGGTATGCATTCTGTATTTTACACATGCATATATATACACTGGCATGTAAAGTCAGAAGCACAACCAATATTTTCATCTTGTCTGAACTTTGAAAGTTAGAATTTTATCAGTAAAACACCCTGTAAATCAGTTTAGCCCAAAGAAGCATTTTGATTGCCTAATTTACCTTTGTAAAGGAGAAGTAAATCTTCTAAGCTGGTCTCCATAAGCCTCACAGCTGGAACATTCTAACACTACTTTGCAGTTTCCAGTGATCAAAGTAAGTTACTTTATATCTAAAACTAAGAATTTCATAATAGAAATAATGCAACACCAGGGGGTGCAGTTATTATGCAATAATTACACTCCTGGGAGATTACAGACAAGGCTGTACCCCAGGGGTGTGATTATCCCATGATAACCACATCCACTGAAATTGCCTTATTGCAAAAATAATCTCTTTTCACTGGTGAGATATTATTCAATAGGTGCTTTTTTAATGGTAAGATTATTATTTTTTTTGTATGAATTACCAGCTAGATTAATAAAACGGTCCCAGAAGCAAAATAACAAGCCACCATGCCCAAGTTAAGGTACTGATTGTAACTTTTTGTTTGCTGAAGCACTGCAATGTATGTCAGATCTTGAAAGACAGCAGAACACAGATCTGTGCCACAGACGCCCTCTGCCCTGCAGCAGTTTCACTGGAGGAAAGTGAAGGCTGTGACTGGTCTCTGCACACAAAACATTCAACACTGAATCCGAAACACCAATCGCCAACCACTTTTATGTGTCAAGAGGAACACTACAATGTAGTCTTCACATCAGATTAAAAGACACCTATTCTTCTGCTTAAATGAGAGAATCACAGCTTATAAAATTCATGGGAAAGAAAAAGCCTATATTGGATATGATGGGGTGGGGAAAAGATCTCAGTTAGTAACTCCTCTTTTTCCTTATGGAGAAACAGAGCAGGAACTTTAGATAAGTCAATTAAATCAGACATGAGTTTCATTTCCATTTATTTGCAGTCAAACGTTTCCTCTGATGCTGAAAAAATAGTCTGAGTCCAAATAAGACATTTTGTTTCACTCTTTCTGAAGCAGGAAAAAATTAGAACAAAACACAAACTGAACTTGTATCAAGGCCTGCTACAAGTCTTTGACAGTGAAGCCAGACCATTTTTTAAAACCTACTCCTGCAGAAATTAGTGATGCCAGTGTCCTTAGAACACCAGATTCAGAACCATGAAGGCCAGTGCTCCCACGCACTGACTGGGCAGAGATTCATCACCAGCAGCACACGGACCAGTCTTCCAACACTGTGCTGATGCATGGTGTGCTCTAGCAAGGGAGAGTATTTGCAAAGTTTGAAGAATTCTAACCTAAATTTAGCTAGGGTAACTACCACGCACTGCCTAAAAAAATTATTCCATTCAATTTGCATGAAAAGGATGTAAGATCGCTTCTATTAGGATGAAAAGATTATAAATCAGAAGAAATAAAGCACTACCAAGTAAGTAACTTCAAAGCAATAGTACTCTTTCCAAAGAACATAAAAAAATTCCAAAGATTTGCTCTTTAAAAAAAAAATCAGTTATTTAGAACTTAAATTTGGTCCTTCTAATACAATTAATTTCATAAACTAATTGGAATCCTCGTACATTGACTACTGTACTAAAATTTTACTCTGGTTTCACCTTTCTTCCTCATTATATCTGTATTTCTCAGCTGTACCCTTTCATTTATGAGACAATATTTATATTTCAATTTCCTGACATGAGCTAGAAATACTCACTTTCTAAATATGGCAATACTTCCTGACCTTTGAAAATACTATATGCTCTAATAATTTAGCCCAAAGTTTTTCAGCTCTTTGAGAGTTCATTGTAAACATATTTTTAAACGTTGAGTTATTAAAAAGCCCAGTCAAATACATTTAATACACATTCCAGACCTGCTGTATACTACCAGTAATCACTGCCTATCCTTGAAATCCCTATTCATTGCTCTGTTCAGAGGCATGTGTTTTTAACCTCTACATTTTAGAAACTAACAGCTTCAGAAAAGTTGAATGAACTTTACCCAACCTTAGAAGCCAAGTAGTTTTGTACTTTTTTTTTTCTTCCTGGTGCTGACAACAAATGTGTGGACTATTAACACGCTTTTTTACCAGCTTTCTAAGCATGAGGAGACACTTGTGACATGTGGAGGAGGGGGTGCTTGGGAAGCAATTCATGCACAATTCAATTTGTTTCAAGTGCAAGGGATTTTTTTAAACCTAATCATCAGTTCACAAAACACAGAACGGTTTCATAAAAAGATGATCTCATAAAAAGTCTCTGTCCCTTCCAAAGTAGTGTTTTCTGGAGTTCTAGCCAGTCTGAAGAACAGTGTGGCAACGGACATTTTTGCAGTACTATAAAGCAATAAAAAATAATCAGGAATTTAGTCCAGAAAGCAGCCTAGGAGTGCATGCAATAACTGATAAAGGGAAGCAGGAAGAAACAGAGCTTGAGGAGATGCATTGCACAGGGCAATAGAAGAAGGTTCTTGGAGATGGAAACAGATGCAGCAGAGCTAACTGCAGATCTGCAGCACTGTAACAACTGGGCAGAACTCTCAGCAATGCAAAGTAATTACTTACTCCCATCACAGCCAACACAGGACTGCTGTCAGTGTTTCAGAAAATAAAAAAAAAAACAAAAACCCACACTTTTTTTTAAAATATGTGGCATAAGCTTTAACATACCATGTGGATGAATTATGAGTCTTAAGAGAAGCAGTGAATTCAAGAATTTATGTTCTCACTTAACTGTAGTGCTTCATTTACACACATTTCCAGAAGTTATCAAAGGAGCATAACTTAACTTGTTATTAAATCAGATGAAATTTTAGAAAAGTTGATGAAAGGATTGTATTCCTAAGGCTAGAAAAAGCAGACAACCTTTTATATGATGCTGTAATTAATATTACCACTTTCTCTAAGCCTTGTATTTGCTATTAAATCAAGAACTTTAAACTTTACCTACAGTGTTTTTACATAGTTTCCCTGGAAGAAAGAGAAAGTAGCAGTATCATTACAGCTGACTATTCAAATCCAAGAACAGTGTCTTACAAATTATATATACAAATCCTGATCTGCCGCCCACCCCTATTCCCTAAAAATCCTTCCTCAGCCTACAAGAGTCTAAGCTCAGCACAGCTGAACTGTCTTCTAAGTTCCAGAGTTGAAAATGAGAGGGCACTGGCACAGTCTGAGAACATCTAAGTACTTTTGCACCATTTTCCTTCATGCAAAATTCATCATATATGCTAAATGCTCTTTTTAGGCTTAGAAAGACGGTTTGAAAAGCCATCTGGGGGACATCTCTTCAAGTGGGAAACTCCCACAGCAGTCAAATGTTGCCTACACCTAGGTAGTTAGTTCAGTAAGGTTTGAAACAAGCAGTTATTCTTCTACTGACACTGCCAACTGTCTGTATTACACTGTAATGAATAATAAGGAATGCATATTCAGGTTTGTGCAAGCACATACGAATATTTTCTGTTTTCTCAACCAAACACTCCTAAAATTTACCCATATCATTTGAACTGAGGTGTGGACAGTGAGTTCTGTAGCACAAAAGCATATCTGACACGCAAGAGCTGCACAATATAATTCTACCACCAACAAATGCTCTAAGCACAATTTTTTCTAAGATAAGAATCACGCAAGAAAGCGATTTAATTTTATAACCTACTGAAGAGAAAGGCTGAGCAAGTCAACTACAGGATGAGTAATACAATGGCATCATCATCAGACAATGCCTAAAAAGAAAGGAGAGTAAAAGGCACCATTTTCTTTAACTGAACTCTTCCAGGCCTCATCCCAAAGAAACTACGTATCTAAGTGGCCTAATTCTGAACAGTGAGATTGCTGGTAGGCTAAATATGTAACAAAACCTGGAGCTGCTACACAAAATAGCTAACCTGGAGGAAGAAGTAAGAAAATCAGAAGCCATCAAGTGTGCAACTGTAACGGTAGCCCTGCAAAACCCAAGACACAACACGAGACTTTAAAGCTCAGTACAGCAAGGCTGACGACTCATCCACGCTACCTGGTGTTTCTTTAACATGCCCCAATTTTAAGAAACTTAAAAGCATTACAACTTGGGTTAATCCACAGAAAAAAATACTGTAGGACAAAAATTATTCAATTTGAATGTTTATGCCCACTTCTTCAAACCTAATCTAGCACTAACTGCTGTATGACTTCAAGTAACAGGAGAGCTAATAGAAGAAAAAAAAATGTAGTTCAAGAAGCAATAAGAAGCCAGATGAAAGGAAACAAAGCATTTGGAAATCTAGGTTTCAATTGCTTGTCCACTTATAGAAACACAATTACATATTTAAAAAAACTCCACAAACCTCTCCTTTTTACCAAGCGATTAACAAAGATATACTGATACATTCCAGCTTATCCAAGCAGTTTGCTTAAATTTAAACGAGGACAGTCTTTGACAATCCACTCAACTTTTTTGGTGACACAAATTTTGTCATTCTGATCTACAGTCTCGTTGCAGCTTTGCAGTTTTAGGTACAGATAGGATCAAAGCAATATGGAATCTTTTTTAAATGAGTTACTAATAAGAAAATGAGGTCCCTGCAATTTGAAATAATTACCTCAAAGTTGTGGATCCTACATTTGGAATTAACTGTTTTCCAGATTTCATCAACTCTTTAAAATATGATTAAACATGATGAGCTCCCCCCATATGTCTAACCAGAACCTTCAAAAACCATTCACTGCCTACCTGAACCATCACTGGCGACTGAACTTGCATTGATTCCAGAAAGGCCAAACAAGGGACATTCTCGGTCAGTGTTTATATGACCCCACTTGTGGCATTTAATACATCTCACATTCCGCACCTAAAGGCAACAAAGCCAATTGACACAATTTAGTCAGCAATACAGCCTAACGTTTACAGAAACGCCTGTGTTAGTAGGCAAATGAGAAGCTTTTAAACTCACTGAAAAAGGGATGATAAAATTAAGAGAGTCCATGTGAATGTTCTGCAGTTAGACAATATTTGAAATACACCCAAGACATCCACAGAGTGAAATTTATGTAACTTGCCTGGATACCAAATGGCTGATCTCTGATATTCATATCATCCTTAGCATATCTGGTACACAAACACAAAAGAAAACAAATACTCAATTCACTATTATTTTTTTAAAAACATCATACGCAAAACTACCTTCTGTTGTTAAGTGTGAACCCATTTCAGAGGTATAATTCTTGTAAACTTTGTTTTAAATGCATTTTCAAATATGCATTAAACATCAAACAAAAATAAAGGTGAGCAAGCAAATAGTTCCAGGTTTACAGGTTTTACTAAGTAAGTGTCAGGACATGACAACATCACACAAGTGACCTGCTCAAAAATAAAACAGGGGGAAAAAAAGGGAAAAAAAAGGGAAAAAAAGAAAAGTATATGAAAGGTAAATAAGAAGAAAAAAGTTATTCAGATAAAATCCAGATATCTTACTTTTCTCGAGGGGCAACTTTTTGCCATTCAAATTTGTATTCAGTCTCTCCTTCTTGCTATAAAACAGAAAACATAGTAAGTTTGAAGTTTTTCAGAATACGTTTTAAGTAAGCAAGAAGAAAACTAAAAGAAATGATGTAAAGCAATACCTCTTTTGTTTCCTCTTTGAATTTTCAGAAAGCATGCAAAGAAAAGAAATGATGCATTAATTCTATACGTAAAATGCAGATGGTATCCCCACCAAGCTAAAGACAAAACGTTTTATGGTTTATACTAATCAATAATGCAAATACTCAGGAAATAGCTTTATTTAAATAGAGTGCACTTACAAATAACCAGCCTCTAGTATATAGCTACAAATCCTGTAAATCCAGAATTATCTTCTAAAACTATACTGATTTGTTATACAAATAAAAGAGTTAAAACATTTTTTGCAAGAGTAGCAACAATATTTACTTTTAATTTTTTTTTTTAAGTTTAGCAATAATTGCTACTTTGAAGTTGCATTTCCTCTAAGCTTAAGAGATTACTTTTAGAGCTTCTAAAGTTAAATAATTGCAAAACTTGGTCTACAAGAATGAGTCCATCCAAGTATTTCCAAGTGATTTTATGCAAATGGGAAAGATGCATTTTAAAGGGAACATGTTTTCTCTTAGAGGGAATATATTTTCTTAGTTCTGCACTTACATGCAGATCTTGCTAAAATTAAGTGATTGATACAAGTGTCCACCTGATACTTAGTAACTTCCATTTATGACACTACTAAACAGTCACAGACTCACCAGACACAGGTCAGGCAGCACTTCTGACTACTGAATCTCAGCATTTATTGTTTTTATAACTTCCATTTCTTGCTCTTGTATTTCCTATGTTTGACAAGCATCAAGCTGAATTACGGGCATAACTTTTAAACAGAAGCAACCTGCTATTTCTATAAAGGAGAGCAGGCCAAAACACAGGTCTGTGTTGTCTGAGTCGTTGCCTCGGTAAGGTCTAGTCCTCCTCATCCAATGGCTTTATAATTGATTAAAGAAACACCCCTGGTTGAGGACAGAATTTATGCTGTTTCCCAGAAAGATATTTTATCCGGTCTTTCTCTTCACGTTGAACTGTTGCTTAAAAAAACCCCAACCATTCTCTTTGAAAGAAATTAAAGATTTGTGAGATCAAAATTATTATATTCTATATTTATCTATCTATCCGCATATTCCCAGAGAAAGAATTTAAAAAATCATACCTCCTATCATTACCTCGCTATGAACGTGTTATTTTAAAATAACATACATTGTGCTTATTTCATCAAAAGATTTTTAGCTTTGCAGTACTCTCTGCACACAATCAGGAAACTGCAATACCTTTCTTTGCTCCAGGTGGGGCCTCATACATGAAATTAAGACCGTTCTTCACACGCTCATCGCCCATAAGCAACCTAAATAAAAAGGGCAGTTTGAGGTGTTACACACAAAACAGTCACATTGGTAACACTCACAAAAAAAAAGAAAAAAAGAAATGTGCAGTACAAAACTGTTGTGTAACTAGCATTTTTTCATTTGTTAATGCAAGTAACAAAATGTAAGCATCAAAAAACCTGAGAGACCAGTCAATGCTTTTGCATGCTCTATTGTGTACTAAAATTCACACATTTCAATCTCAGCTGTAACATGTCCAGTTATGAAAAACAGATTTCTGTGTGATACAAATGTATTACCATAGAAGGTTACCTACTGTTCTGTGCAACATAACATACTTTGAAATTAATTAGAAGACAGGCACAAACCACTTTAAAAAAGTTCTTGTGACTTCTGCTAATCAGACATCACTTAATGAGCGACTGTCCTCTCCTACTACTACAGGCAATGGGAGACAGGACTTCAAATTGCTCATAGCAATATGACCTTCACTAGCATAAGCACAAGACAGGAGGAAGAAGTGTGCAATCTTAAGCCAATTCTCACCTATTATCATAGGATTCCTGTTCTTTCAGATACTGTTGCATTAATTCTTCTTGTTTCTTCTTATCGTATGAGATTTTCTGTTCTGCCATCCATACCTAGTTAAAATAATTAAGTTTCTACTTTAAACAAACACAAAAACGATTGCAAAATATATTAATGTATAAATAACTGGCTTACTCAATTGAAAATGCTTAATGAAGGATGATCACCATTCTAACTGCATAAAATACATTATTTTCACCCAGTATTTTAACAAATGAACTTCCTTCAGCAGTAATTTTGAGAAGCTCTAAGTCCCAACAACACTTATACACTGAAAAGACAAGAGAAAATTTGGCAGCTCAAAAGGAAAAGTAGGCTCAGAAAGCACCCTGTGGGTGCCACTGTTTTCTCTGTGGTGAGCCTTCCTCGGTGTAGTCTCAACACACCCCAAGCCCCAGGTCCCCTCGGGGCTTTCTGGCATGGGGCACAGTTCTGGGGAGGAGCCCTGCAAGCAGTTCGAAGGAGGTATGAAATACTGGGGAAACATGGGCACATCGTCCCAAGTGGGGTTTTCCTGGACGGCGTTTAGTGCCCATTTATCCTGAGAATCAGGTGTTGAAAAGCCTGAGCCAGGAGAACGAGACAGTCGTATACACCTGGGAGCAAAAAACCCCGAGGCTTCAAGTATTTCTTAACTATTTTCCCTGCCTCCTCCTCCCTCTTTGCCCTAGCCCCGGTGCCATCCCAGGAGGGTGAGGAGCACTACTCGGGCCGCTGCGGTGCCGGGAGCCCGTCCCCCCCGGGGCACTCCCGGGCCCCCTCACCTTTTTGATGTTGGATTTGGAGGCGGGGTGAAAATCCTTCTTGCACATGAAGTTGGCGAACGACTTCCCCATGTTGGCGGCGGGGCGGGAGCCGCCGGCCCCTGCACGGACAGGCACCGGGCCAGTGACAGCGACAGCGA